>JAEMTY010000019.1:25100-149605 GCA_020423425.1 Chrysopa pallens
CCTCTACACCATGGTAAAGCAGCGGACTCAGGAATTTATCGATGAATCCCGCAAACTGTTCACACCGCAGTTTAATGATGAATTACAGTACTATGCGCTGCGGGAACGGTTTAATCAGAGCACGGATCATTTCGAGCGCAGCATTCTGTTTCTCTATCTGAACCGCCATTGTTATAACGGTTTGTGCCGTTATAATTCCAAAGGCCGGTTTAATGTGCCCTTCGGGCGCTACCGCAAACCCTATTTCCCGGAATCCGAACTGCTGTGGTTCGCGGAAAAAGCCCGTAACGCCGTATTTGTCTGTCAGTCTTATGTGACCAGCATGGAGAATGCAGGTACCGGGGATATTGTCTATTGTGATCCGCCTTATGCGCCGTTGTCACTGACGGCCAATTTTACGGCGTATCACACCAGCGGATTCGGGCTGCCGGAGCAGCAGAATCTGGCACAGCTGGCGCAAATGCTTTCGTCGGATCGCAAAGTTCCGGTTCTGATCTCGAATCATGACACCCCGCTGACGCGGGAGTGGTATCATCAGGCGCAACTGCATATTGTCAAAGTGCGCCGCACTATCAGCCGCAATACACTTAACCGCCAGAAAGTGAATGAATTACTGGCGCTTTACCGCGGACAGTAAGCCGTTGAACCCGGCGGCGTCTTATTAAGAGGAAACAGGAATGAAAGAGTTTTTGATTGCTCCGTCCATTTTATCTGCTGACTTTGCCCGTCTGGGGGAAGACACCGCGAAGGTTCTCGCCGCAGGCGGCGATGTGGTTCACTTTGACGTGATGGATAACCATTATGTCCCGAACCTGACTATCGGGCCGATGGTGTGTAAGGCGCTGCGTGATTACGGTATTACTGCGCCGATCGATGTGCATCTGATGGTAAAACCGGTGGACAGCATTGTACCGGACTTTGCCAAAGCGGGCGCAACCTACATTTCATTCCACGCGGAAGCGAGCGAGCACATTGATCGCACCATTCAGCTTATCCGCGAATGCGGCTGCAAACCGGGCCTGGTATTCAACCCGGCCACGCCGCTCAGTTACCTCGATTATGTGATTGATAAACTGGATCTGATCCTGCTGATGTCGGTCAACCCGGGCTTCGGTGGTCAGTCCTTTATTCCGGAAACACTGAAAAAAGTGGAAGAAGTCCGCCGCCGTATCGATGCCAGCGGCCGTGACATCCGCCTCGAAGTTGATGGCGGAATTAAGACTGAAAATATCGCGGCAGTGGCGCAGGCCGGTGCGGATATGTTTGTGGCCGGCTCTGCGATTTTCGGCAAACCGGATTACAAAGCCGTGATTGATGATATGCGTAAAGAATTAACAAAGGTTTCAGCATGACAGACAAAACAGCAGTACAGCAATTTACAGGGATTAAAGCCGTTGCATTTGACCTGGACGGCACACTGACTGACAGTATTCAGGGACTGGCGGAAGCGACTGATCGCGCACTGGAAGCACTGGGCTACCGGAAAGCGGGCCGGGAAATGGCCTCTGTCTGGGTCGGTAACGGTGTTGATATGTTACTGGAACGTGCTCTGACTCATGCAACCGGTGAAAAACCTGATGCTGCACTGCACGCAAAATGCCGTCAGTTGTTTGATGATTTTTATGCTGAGACGGTTAAAACCGGCAGTCCGGCATTTCCGCATGTGGCAGAGACATTACAGGTGATGGCAGACGCAGGGCTGGATCTGGCGATCGTAACCAACAAACCGTCTCAGTTTATTCCGTCGCTGCTGGCTGAAACCGGTCTGGGTAAATTTTTCTCTGTCGTGCTCGGCGGGGATGATGTGAAAAATAAGAAGCCGCATCCGGCGCCGCTCTACCTGACGCTGGGTGAGTTCGGGCTGCGTAAGGAAGAGATGCTGTTTGTCGGGGATTCCCGCAATGACATCCTGGCGGCACGGGCAGCGGAATGTCCCTGTGTCGGCATGACCTACGGCTACAACTACGGTATTCCGATTGCGGACAGCAATCCGGATTGCGTACTGTCCGACTTCGCGGGTCTGCTGCCTGCACTCGGGCTGCCTCCGTTAACTCATCAGGAAGGATAATCATGAGCGGAACTAACACCAAAGCACACAAACCCGTTGTATTCAGCGGCGCACAGCCTTCCGGTGAACTGACCATCGGTAACTACATGGGCGCACTGCGCCAGTGGGTGAAGATGCAGGATGATTTTGACTGCATTTACTGCATCGTTGACCAGCATGCGATCACGGTCCGTCAGGATCCGGCGGAGCTGCGCAAACGCACACTGGATACACTGTCGCTCTATATGGCCTGTGGTCTGGAACCGGCAAAAAATACGCTGTTTGTACAGTCCCATGTGCCGCAGCATGCACAGCTGGGCTGGGCGCTGAACTGCTACACCTATTTCGGCGAACTGAGCCGCATGACACAGTTTAAAGATAAATCTGCCCGTCATGCCGAAAACATCAACGCCGGTCTGTTTGACTATCCGGTGCTGATGGCCGCCGATATCCTGCTGTATCAGACTAACCAGGTACCGGTCGGTATCGACCAGAAACAGCATCTGGAGCTGAGCCGCGATATCGCGCAGCGCTTCAATGCCATTTACGGTGATGTGTTTGTGGTGCCGGATCCGTTTATCCCGGCGGGCGGCTCCCGTGTGATGGCGTTACAGGATCCGGCGAAAAAAATGTCGAAGTCTGATGATAACCGTAACAACCTGATCGCACTGCTGGAAGACCCTAAATCAGCAGCGAAGAAAATCAAACGCGCGGTGACAGACTCCGAGGAGCCGCCACGCGTGATTTATGATTTAGAAAACAAACCGGGCGTTTCCAACCTGCTGGATATTCTCTCCGGTGTGACCGGCAAACCGGTTGCTGCGCTGGAAGCGGAATTTGAAGGCCAGATGTACGGTCACCTGAAAGGTGCGGTGGCGGATGCCGTTTCCGGTATGCTGACAGAGTTACAGACCCGTTATCACGAGATCCGTAACGATGATGTGTTACTGAACCGTGTAATGAAAGAAGGTGCTGAGAAAGCCTCTGCCCGTGCACAGATCACCCTGGATAAAGTACACGACGCGATTGGTTTTGTGCGCCGTCCGCTGTAATCATATGATATACAGATAAAAATAGCGCCTTTTGGCGCTTTTTTTATCTCTGTCGTTACAGCCAGCCTTTTTCCTTCCGTGAACGGCATACCGGACATAATGTCTGTCCCGGCTGCCAGCTCATAAAAGGCAGGTGGCAGCTGCTGCAGTGAGCATCGAAATACGCATAGCGGATCGGCTGACTGTTTTTTTCTGCCCGTGTTATGACATCGATCGCTTTCGGGAAACAGACATCGCGGCAGCTCATACAGCCGCTGCATTTTGTCTTATCCACGGTAAACTGATTATCCGCAATGGTGATCGCCCCTTCCTGACACACTGCCGCGCAGGCGGTACATAAAATACAGTTTTTCGTATCCGGCAGCACATCGAACCAGCTGTCATCCGGCCAGAGTTTTTTGCGCTCATTCAGGCCGGTTTTGGCGCGGCCGGTATTCAGCCCCGTACTGACGGTTTTCTGCCGGAACAATGCAAAACGTTTTCCGGTATCCACCGGCGGCGGCGGAATAATGGCCAGCTGCCAGATGGGTTCCCCGAGGGCTTTCAGGCGCAGATTGAGCTCTGCCAGTACCGGCAGCCAGTTATCAACTTCCGGTTCGGCGATCTGCATTCCGCGGATATGGTATTGCCGGTGCCAGACCAGCAACTCTTCCGCGCTGGCCGGGGTTTCTTTCTTCTCAATGACCAATTGCCCGTTATCGTTGTAACTGCGCTCACGGACAGGGATGTGTTCAATGGCATCAGACGGGCAGACAAACAGGCAGTTTCCGCACTGAAAACAGCGGTCATTATCAATATTAACGTCGAGATAGCCGAACGTTACCGCATCTGCCGGGCAGCAGGCGGCGCAGTTATCACACTGACTGTTTTTGAGTTTCTTCCTGACACAGTGATCATTCACTGACGGCGGTGTGGTTTTTTCGCCGTTTATCAGGTAGTTGAATGCGCTGCGTCTGATAACGTTAACCCCTTTTCCTGATCATAATATTGAGCTGGTCACTATTTTCCCATGAGCCGATGCCGTCTGCCACTGACGGGATCAATAATCTGCTTTTCATACACTCATTTTTTGATGCAAAACAACCCGGCTGAATCGTAAAACCGTAAAATAACGACAGGTTAATATCCGCAGGTTATTGTATTACAAATAATTTATTGCGAATGGTTACCAGTCGCAATCTGACAATAAGCCGTTATCCGGCAACAACAATAATAATAACGATTACAAAATCAATTAAGCGAGCAATGTATATGACAAAGATGAAAGAAACGGCGTTGTTCACTGCGCCGCTGACGCGGCGCGGGTTTGTCAAAGCCTCCGGTGCGGCTGGCGGACTGGCAGTTGCAGCGGGCGGGTTATCTCTCCCGTTCAGCCATGCGGCGTCTGCCGCTGAAACTACCCCGGCACCTGCGGTGGCTTCTGATGAGAAAGTGGTCTGGAGCGCCTGTACGGTTAACTGCGGCAGCCGCTGTCCGTTACGGATGCATGTGGTTGACGGCGAAATCAGATATGTTGAAACCGACAATACCGGTGATGATGTCTACGAAGATCTGCATCAGGTTCGCGCCTGTCTGCGCGGTCGTTCCATGCGCCGCCGGGTGTACAACCCGGATCGCCTGAAATACCCGATGAAACGTGTGGGTAAACGTGGTGAGAACAAATTCGAGCGCATCACCTGGGAAGAGGCGTTTGATACTATCGCCGGTACCATGAAACGCCTGATCCGCGATTACGGCAACGAATCTATCTATCTTAACTACGGCACCGGCACCCTCGGCGGCACCATGACCAAATCCTGGCCGCCGGGAGCAACACTGATTGCCCGTCTGATGAACTGCTGCGGCGGTTATCTGAATCATTACGGTGACTACAGTACCGCACAGATTGCAGCCGGTCTGAATTACACCTACGGCGGCTGGGCGGACGGTAACAGCCCGTCAGATATTGAAAACAGCAAGCTGGTGGTGCTGTTCGGCAACAACCCGGGCGAAACCCGCATGAGCGGCGGCGGCGTGACCTATTATGTTGAGCAGGCACGCGAGAAATCAAATGCCCGTATGATTATCATCGATCCGCGTTATACCGATACCGGGGCAGGGCGTGAGGATGAATGGATCCCGATCCGTCCGGGAACAGATGCCGCACTGGTCAGCGCGCTGGCGTATGTGATGATCAACGAAGACCTGGTGGATAAGCCGTTCCTCGACAAATATTGCGTCGGTTATGACGAAACCACGATGCCTGCCGGTGCACCGGCTAACGGCCACTATAAAGCGTATATTTTAGGTGAAGGGCCGGACGGCGTGGCGAAAACCCCGGAATGGGCCGCTAAAATCACCGGTATTCCGGCGGCGCGGATTGTGAAACTGGCGCGGGAAATCGGTACTGCCAAACCGGCGTATATCACCCAGGGCTGGGGCCCGCAGCGCCGCTCAAACGGCGAAACCGCATCCCGTGCCATTGCCATGCTCTCTATTCTGACCGGCAACGTGGGGATTAACGGCGGTAACACCGGTGCGCGTGAAGGCTCTTACGCAATCCCGTTTGTCCGTATGCCGACCCTGACCAATCCGGTGAAAACCAGTATCTCCATGTTTATGTGGACAGATGCCATTCTGCGCGGCGAAGAGATGACTGCCACCCGCGATGGTGTGCGCGGTAAAGACAAACTGGATGTGCCGATCAAAATGGTCTGGAACTATGCCGGTAACTGTCTGGTGAACCAGCACTCCGAAATCAACCGCACTCATGACATCCTTCAGGATGAGAGCAAGTGCGAGATGATTGTGGTGATCGATAACCACCTGACCTCCTCCGCCAAATATGCGGATATCCTGCTGCCGGACTGCACCGCTTCCGAACAGATGGATTTCTGCATGGATGCCTCCGCCGGTAACATGGGGTATGTGATTTTTGCCGATCAGGCAATCGAACCGCGCTTTGAAAGCCGCAATATCTATGACATGACCAGCGAAATCGCCAAACGGATGGGGGTCGGTGATCAGTTTACCGAAGGCCGTACCCAGGAAGAGTGGCTGCGTCACCTGTATGAACAGTCCCGCGCCGCGCTGCCGGAACTGCCGGCGTTTGATGAATTCCGCAAACAGGGTATTTTCAAAAAACGTGACCCGCAGGGACACCATGTGGCGTACCGCGATTTCCGCGAAGATCCTCAGGCTAATCCGCTGACCACGCCGTCAGGTAAAATCGAGATCTATTCTGCGCAGCTGGCGGAACTCCGTGACACCTGGGAACTGAATGAAGGGGATGAAATCCATCCGCTGCCGGTTTATTCCGCCGGCTTTGAGCATGCCGGTGACCCGCTTCAGGAAAAATACCCGTTACAGATGACCGGTTTCCACTACAAATCCCGGACTCACTCCACTTACGGCAACGTTGATGTGCTGAAAGCCGCCTGTCCGCAGGAGCTGTGGATTAACCCTGTTGATGCCGCGAAACGCGGGATTGCGCACGGCGATAATGTGAAGGTCTTCAACGATCGCGGGGAAGTGCGCGTCAATGTGAAAGTCACACCGCGTATTCTGCCGGGCGTTGTCGGTCTGGGTGAGGGTGCATGGTACAGCCCGGACGGCGATCGCATCGATCACGCGGGCAGTATTAACGTGTTAACCACTCAGCGCCCGTCGCCGCTGGCGAAAGGGAATCCGTCCCATTCCAACCTGGTTGAAGTCGTTAAGGCCTGAGGAAGCGATTTATGTCAACGCAATATGGTTTCTACATTGATTCAAGTCGCTGCACCGGCTGCAAAACCTGCGAGCTGGCCTGTAAAGACTTTAAAAACTTATCTCCGGAAGTGAATTTCCGCCGTATCTATGAGTATGCGGGCGGTGACTGGACAGAGCAGGATGGTGTGTATCAGCAGAATGTGTTTGCTTACTACCTCTCCATCTCCTGTAACCACTGTGATGACCCGGCCTGCGCCAAAGTCTGCCCGAGCGGTGCAATGCACAAGCGGGAAGACGGTTTTGTGGTGGTGAATGAGGAAGTGTGTATCGGCTGCCGTTACTGTCATATGGCGTGCCCGTACGGCGCACCGCAGTTTGATGAGGTCAAAGGCCATATGACCAAATGTGACGGCTGCTATGAGCGCGTCGCGGAAGGCAAAAAGCCGATCTGTGTTGAATCCTGTCCGCTGCGGGCACTGGATTTGGGGCCGATTGAGGAGCTGCGGGCCAAATACGGCACACTGGCGGAAATCGCGCCGCTGCCGTCTGCGGAATACACACATCCGAATATCGTTTTAAAACTGAATGCCAACAGCCGTCCTGTCGGGGATACCACAGGCCATCTGGCGAACCCGGAGGAGGTATAACATGGGATCGGGAATTCATGAATGGCCGCTGATGTTTTTTACCACCATCGGGCAGAGTGTGGCAGGGGCATTTATTGTCATGGCGGCGGTGCTGCTGTCCGGAAAACTGTCACCGGAAATGAACCGTAAAGTGCATTACAGCATGTTCGGCCTGTGGGTGCTGATGGGGGTGGGTTTCCTGCTCTCTATGATGCACATGGGTACACCGCTGCGTGCGTTTAACGCGTTTAACCGTCTCGGCAGTTCGTCGCTCAGTAATGAAATTGCGGCCGGTTCGATCTTCTTCGCTGCCGGTGGTTTTTACTGGCTGCTGGCGGTGCTGAACAAAATGCCGGCGGCGCTTGGTAAGCTCTGGCTGCTGGTGGTCATGGTGCTGGCGGTGGTCTTTATTTACGCCATTCCGCAGGTTTACCAGATTGCCACTGTGCCGACCTGGCACACCCCGTACACGACAATTCACTTTGTGCTGACAGCACTGCTGGGCGGGCCGGTGCTGGCTGCTCTGCTGCTGCGGATTGCCGGGTTTGACCTGCGCTGCATCAGCTGGCTGCCGCTGGTGAGTATCGTTGCGCTGGTGGCGAGTGCGGTCGCAGTGACGTCTCAGGCGTTTGATCTGGCCTTTATCCGCAGTTCCGTACAGAGCGCTTCCGCGCTGGTACCGGAGTTCGGTCTGTATATGGGCTGGCGTCTGGTTCTGCTGGTGCTGGGTCTGACCTTCTGGATCCTGCCGCTGGTGAAACGGGCGAATCCGCCGGTGATTATGATGCTGATCGGTTTTGTCCTGGTGCTGTCCGGGGAGATCATCGGCCGCGGTATTTTCTACGGGCTGCATATGACAGTGGGTATGGCCTATCTGTCCTGATACGCGGGTATTTTATGGCGGGGATCCTGAGTGATGAGTGAGCAAGCTGTCAGTGATGTTGCTTTAACGGCCCGTATTCTCGGGGCGGCATTTTACTATCCGCCGTCAGAGATCGCGCAGATAACAGAACTGCTCTCTTCCGGGGAGTGGGTGGCGGAATGGCCGTACGGCGATGATACACAAAAGCAGACTGCCGCGCAGAAGCTGAATCTGATGGTCGCCGGTGAGGAAACCTTAGCACAGGCTTATCAGCGGCTGTTTATCGGCCCGCAGGCACTGCCCGCGTCACCGTGGGGTTCTGTCTGGCTGGATAAGGAACAGGTGCTGTTCGGGGATTCCACGGTTGCCCTGCGTGAGTGGATGCGTGTGCATCAGGTGGATATTGCGCTGTCGCAGAATGAGCCGGAAGATCACATCGGTCTGTTACTGATGATGGCGGCCTGGACGGCGGAAAATCGTCCGGATGCTCTGAATTCCCTGCTGGCGGAACACCTTCTGCCGTGGGCCCGCTTCTATCTGGCACGGATGCAGGAAAAATGCGGCAGTCCGTTCTATGAAGGGTTATCTGCCCTGACGGCTCTGACACTCAGGGGCTGGCAGGATGCACTGCCGGTGATCCCGGCAGAGAAAACGATTTTCGCCTGAGGCATCATACTATCAGATCAAAAAGCCCTTCCGGTGCAGACCGGAAGGGCTTTTTTTACGGCGGATGTTACTGACCGAGGTCAAATTCATTAATTTTTGCGAGCATGTCCGGGTCATTGCGGTACTTTTCGCGCAAGACTTTTTGCTGCTCTTTGGCCGGAGGACAGGTTTCATCCAGTGCTTTTTTGATATCTTTTTTCTGATCTGCCGGCAGGGACACATCCCATTCACCGGCAAAATGGATACAGTTTTCGGCATTATCCGTAAAGGTTTCCAACTCATCCGCACTGTTCTGATCTGCTGCAGCGGCAGGCAGTGAAAGCGCTGCCAGGCTCAGCAGCATTATCAGGTATTTCATCCGTGTCTCCTGTTTAGAAGGTCGTCTGTGTGTATTGCCGCGTCAGCAGCGGTCATCGTGAAACGGGTATGATAATCACACATTCCGGAACCGGTTTAAAGCAGGGGGAACCCGGGATTACATATTCTTACACGGCGGCGGAACCGAATAACCGGCGGTTAAAATCCTCGATTTTTCCGGTTATCAGGCGGCGCTGCATGGTCAGTGTCCAGCTGGCGGATAAGCCGGGAGCATGCAGCAGACGGCGGTATTCCGTCTCATCAAACGGCAGATGAAACGCAATTGCCACGGCTTCTCTGACAGATACCGCGCTGGTTCGCGTCAGCAGTTTCAGGGGATGCAGTCCGCTGACTTCGCCTTTGCCTATCACGCGATACAGCCAGCCGGTCCGCCCGCAGTCCTGCATCACCTGTGCAAAATCAGACACATCCGTCAGCGGATTCAGTTTGTAACACGGTGAGCGCGGCTGGGTGACCTGAATAACGGCACTGCCCCACTGGTAAATATCCCCGATGAATACGGTGTCTTCTGTCATACCGAGGGTGGATATATTTTCCCCGAAGAACGGCGCGACAAAGCGATCCTCAATCTCCGGATACATCATTTTCCAGTAGTCGTAGTGTTCGCGGGGATAGTGACACAACGCACGGTCAGGGCCGCCGTGAAAGGCTTTTTCCGCCTGTTCATCACCGGCGAGTCCGGTGGCACTGAGGGCAATCACGCCGTCGGTCTGACGCTTTTCAATCGCACTGCGCCCGCAGCGGACGGTATCCCTGACGGGACCGGTGAAAACTAAAGGTATGTATGCCATGCCGCCTCCGTATTGAGTGAGACGGATATCATAATCGAAAGCGGGGAAGAAGAATATGTGCGGACAGCGCCCGCACATAGTTCAGGGCTTATTTTGCAGAAGCGAAACGCGCTGCTGCCTCATCCCAGTTCACCACAGACCAGAATGCTTTGATGTAATCCGGACGGCGGTTCTGGAACTTCAGGTAATAGGCGTGCTCCCACACATCCAGACCGATGATCGGATAACCGGAGGTGCCGGAAATTGCTTCACCCATCAGCGGGCTGTCCTGGTTGGCGGTGGAGACCACAGCCAGTTTGCCGTCTTTCAGTACCAGCCACGCCCAGCCGGAACCGAAACGGGTTGCGGCGGCTTTTTCAAACTCAGCCTGAAACGCCTCAACGCTGCCGAAATCGCGCTCAATCGCCGCTTTCAGGTCGCCCTGTAATGTGGTGCCGGTTTTCAGGCCTTTCCAGAACATGCTGTGGTTGGAATGACCACCGGCGTTGTTACGGATAAAGGTACGTTTGTCCGCCGGGAATTTATCGAGCTGTGCGATCAGATCGTCGATATCCAGATTTGCCATCTCAGGGAAGGCTTCCAGCGCGGTGTTGGTGTTATTTACATACGTCTGATGATGTTTGGTATGGTGAATTTCCATTGTCATTTTATCGAAATGCGGTTCTAACGCATCATAAGCGTACGGTAGTGCAGGTAATACATAGCTCATAATTATAACTCCAGTAATTGACCGAACCGCTCACACCGGGTGTGAACAGGAGAAACATTATAATGAAACAGATGATAATGAAAATGATTATCAGATCTGTGCGATCTGTGCGGATTCTTTTTATTTGTTAGTTTACTGTCTTATTTTGGTTAAATATTTTAGCTGGTGTTTGTTGGGTGATGTTATGCACTGTTTTTTATGTAAAAGGTGATGTTTTGTGTTGCCATGGCTTTTTGCATCAAATGATAACGCTGTGAATACCCCCTTTTTCAATCCGTGATCTTTAGCGCAAAAAAGAAACAAAGGCGGAAAGGTAACTTTATTTAACGTGATTTTGACATAGCATTAACAATTGAAAGGAGATGCATCATGACAAAAATAACGAAATATCCTGTACCCGAAGCAATTGCAGAAAACGCGCTAATCAATCATCAGCAGTATCTGGACGAGTATCAGCGGTCTGTTGAAGATCCCGACAGCTACTGGCGTGAGAAAGGCCAGATTGTAGACTGGATAAAGCCCTATACGCGGGTGAAAAACACCTCCTTTGATCCGGGCCATGTCAGTATTAAATGGTTTGAGGACGGCACACTGAACCTCAGTGCCAACTGTCTTGACCGGCATCTGGCGGAGCGTGGTGATAAACCGGCGGTGATCTGGGAAGGTGACAGCCCGGATGAGTCCCGCACACTCACTTACCGTGAACTGCATCATGATGTCTGCCAGTTTGCCAATGTCCTGAAACAGCAGGGGATCCGCAAAGGCGATGTGGTTGCGATTTATATGCCGATGGTACCGGAAGCGATGGTTGCCATGCTGGCCTGTGCCCGTATCGGTGCGGTGCACTCGGTGATTTTTGCCGGGTTCTCGCCTGAGGCGGTCTCCGGCCGTGTCATTGATTCCGGCGCAAAAATGGTGATCACCGCAGATGAAGGTCTGCGCGCCGGGCGTACTATCCCGCTGAAGAAAAATGTGGATGACGGTCTGAAAAATCCGGGCGTGACCACCGTCAGCAGCGTGATCGTCTTCCGCCGTACCGGCAATCCGGTGGAGTGGCAGGAAGGGCGTGATATCTGGTGGCATGACGCTGTCAGCGGTGCCAGTGCTGACTGCCCGCCGGAAGAAATGAATGCGGAAGATCCGCTGTTTATCCTCTATACCTCCGGCTCCACCGGTAAACCGAAAGGGGTGCTGCACACGACTGGCGGTTATCTGGTTTATGCCACGCTGACATTTAAATATATCTTTGATTATCATGGTGATGAGGTGTTCTGGTGTACAGCGGATGTCGGCTGGGTAACCGGACACACCTACCTGGTTTACGGCCCGCTCTCCAACGGAGCTGTTACGCTGATGTTTGAAGGCGTACCGAACCATCCGAAGGTCAACCGGATGTGTCAGATTGTCGATAAACATCAGGTCAATATCCTGTATACCGCGCCGACCGCTATCCGCGCCCTGATGGCGGAAGGTCTCAGTGCGATTGAGGGCACCTCCCGAAAATCACTGCGTATTATGGGGTCGGTCGGTGAGCCGATTAACCCGGAAGCCTGGGAGTGGTATTACAAAACCATCGGTGACAGCCGCTGCCCGATTGTTGATACCTGGTGGCAGACCGAAACCGGTGCCTGCATGATCGGTGCAATGCCGGGGGCGATTGAACTAAAACCGGGGTCCGCGACCGTGCCGTTCTTTGGTGTTCAGCCAGCGCTGGTGGATAACCAGGGCGAAATCCTTGACGGTGAAACCGAGGGGAATCTGGTGATCCTCGATTCCTGGCCGGGTCAGGCCCGTACCCTGTTCGGTGATCATGAACGTTTTGAACAGACGTATTTTTCCGCCTTTAAAGGTATGTATTTTGCCGGGGACGGTACCCGCCGTGATGAAGACGGCTACTACTGGATCACCGGGCGGGTGGATGATGTGCTGAATATCTCCGGACACCGTCTCGGTACTGCCGAAGTGGAATCCGCGCTGGTTTCACACCCGAAAATCGCCGAAGCGGCGGTGGTCGGGATCCCGCACAGCATCAAAGGGCAGGCTATTTATGCCTATGTCACACTCAATCACGGCGAAGAGCCGACACCGGAGCTGTATGCGGAAGTGAGGAACTGGGTCCGTAAAGAAATCGGCCCGATTGCCACCCCGGATATTCTGCACTGGACTGACTCTCTGCCGAAAACGCGATCCGGTAAAATTATGCGCCGTATCCTCCGTAAAATCGCCACCGGTGATACCGGTAATCTGGGTGATGTATCAACATTAGCTGACCCGGGTGTCGTCGAAAAACTGCTCGAAGAAAAGCAGGCCATCAAAATGAACTAGCACGCTAACCTCAGTCAGTGCCGTGTTATGCGGCACTGACACTCCGGATAACAAAAACAGAGGAGTATCCTCAATGAGCGCATCCATTTATCAACAGGTGGAGAATGACCCTCGCTTTCAGGAACTGGTCAGAAAACGCAGCCGGTTCTCATGGACACTGTCCGCGATTACACTTGTGCTGTATGTCAGCTTTATTATTCTGATTGCCTTTGACCCGCAATGGCTGGGCACACCACTCGGCGAAGGTCTGACGATTACCCGCGGGATCCCTGTCGGGGTCGGACTGATTGTCAGTGCGTTTGTCCTGACCGGTATTTATACCATCCGTGCCAACGGGGAATTTGATCGTCTGACCGCCGAAATCATCAGCGGGGTGAAACAATGAAAACGCGCCTTTCTGCTCTTCTGTTATCCCTGCTGTGTCCGCTGTTCAGCCATGCGGATGCCATCAGCGGGCCGGTGGAGCGCCAGCCGGTAAACTATCAGGCCATTATTATGTTCCTGATTTTTGTCGGCCTGACACTGTACATCACTTACTGGGCGGCAAAACGGACACGTTCCCGCGCGGAATACTACACCGCAGGGGGGAAAATTACCGGGTTTCAGAACGGGCTGGCGATCGCCGGTGACTTTATGTCCGCCGCATCCTTCCTCGGGATCTCCGCGCTGGTTTACACCTCCGGTTATGACGGCCTGATTTACTCTATCGGCTTCCTGATCGGCTGGCCGGTGATCCTGTTCCTGATTGCGGAGCGTCTGCGCAATCTCGGGCGCTACACCTTTGCGGATGTGGTCTCTTACCGTCTGAAAGCCAGGCCGATTCGTGTGCTGTCTGCCAGTGGCTCGCTGGTGGTGGTGGCGCTGTATCTGATAGCGCAGATGGTCGGAGCCGGTAAACTGATTGAGCTGTTATTCGGTCTCAACTATATCGTGGCGGTTGTGCTGGTCGGCATCCTGATGGTGTTTTATGTCCTGTTCGGCGGCATGCTGGCAACGACCTGGGTGCAGATTATCAAAGCAGTTCTGCTGCTCGCCGGTGCCAGCTTTATGGCACTGATGGTGATGAAAGCCGTGGATTTTAACTTTAACACCCTGTTTAAAGACGCGGTTGCGGTACATAAAAACGGGTTGGCGATTATGAGCCCGGGCGGGCTGGTATCGGATCCGATTTCTGCATTATCGCTGGGGCTGGCACTGATGTTCGGTACTGCCGGGCTGCCGCATATTATCATGCGTTTTTTCACGGTCAGTGATGCCAAAGAGGCGCGTAAGAGTGTGTTCTATGCCACGGGATTCATTGGCTACTTCTATATCCTGACTTTTATTATCGGCTTCGGTGCCATTCTGCTGGTCAGCCCGAACCCGGTATTTAAAGATGCGGCCGGGGCACTGATCGGCGGCACTAACATGGCGGCGGTGCATCTGGCGGATGCGGTCGGCGGTAATCTGTTCCTCGGCTTTATCTCCGCCGTGGCATTCGCGACTATTCTGGCGGTTGTTGCCGGGCTGACACTGGCGGGGGCTTCTGCGGTTTCCCATGATCTGTATGCCTGTGTTATCAAAGACGGCAAAGCCAATGAGCGGGATGAATTAAAAGTCTCCAAAATCACCGTTATTATCCTCGGGATTGTCGCCATCGGGCTGGGTGTTCTGTTTGAAAAACAAAACATTGCCTTTATGGTGGGACTGGCCTTCTCTATTGCGGCGAGCTGTAACTTCCCGATCATCCTGCTTTCCATGTACTGGAAACGGCTGACCACGCGCGGTGCACTGGCAGGAGGCTGGCTGGGATTGTTAACCGCCGTGATCCTGATGATCCTGGGGCCGACAATCTGGGTGGGTATTCTCGGGCATGAAAAAGCGATTTATCCGTATGAATATCCGGCGCTTTTCTCGATGTTTGCCGCCTTTATTGCGGCCTGGCTGGTGTCTGTGACGGATAACTCCGCACAGGGTCAGGAAGAACGCAGCCGCTTTGAGGCGCAGTTTATCCGCTCTCAGATTGGGCTGGGAATTGAAGAGGGCAAATCTCACTGACAGATGTCACAGCGCGGTCTCCGTCCCGGAGGCCGCGTTTTTCTTTCTCTCCGCCACTTGTTTTATCAGGTTGTTAATGGTTTACTGCAGCCCGCTCGTTTATGTTACTCAAAAGTTAATTTATGCGTCTTTTTTCTTCTGTTTTACTGATTGTACCGGTTGCTCTGGCACCGGCGGTGTTAGCCGGCGGGCCGGGTGCGGAGTACAATGTAAAAATTACGGTGATGGGGACATTACTGCTGCTGGCAAATGTGTATCTCTTCCGTTATACCGCAGGCAAAGTTATTGTCGCCCTGCTGACCGTTTTATGGGGGCTGAACTTATCCGCATCTGCTTTTTTCTGCCACGGAGCGGGGGCTGAGTACCGGACAATGCTTCCTGATCTGCTTCATCAGAAATACGCTTTATCAGCCGGTGATTTCCCGGCTGAAAACAGTGGTATCGTACTGTTTTTTATCGTGGTTTCCGGGGGATATTTTACGGTGGTTCACCTGCTGAGCCGCGCACTGCCGCGCCGCGCTGTCCGGAATGCCGGTATCTCGCTGTTATTACTGTCGTTTATTCTGCCTGTTGAATATTACGCGATGGAAAAAAACAAAACACCGGGGCTGACGGTGTATGACCATTATCTGCTGGGTACGCCATTTTATCATCTTGCTGCTGTACCGATGGCATGGCGGGGATGCACCGGTATCAGCTGAGTGCCGGCAACCGCCCGGAGCAACCCGGACGGCTCTGACATCAGTTAAACTGTAAAACAAACTGAGCGGTGGCTTCTGCTTTGCCCGCTGATACATCATTCCCGTAGCGGTAATAGTGTGCTTTCAGCGGGACTGTCGTGGTGCCTTCATTCAGATCGGCCAGTTTGACAAACTCCTGACTGATCAACGGTGTTTCATCGCTGAGGGGAGAGGTGACCACAAAGCCGATACCGGATGAATTATTATTTCTGCCCTCATTATCGACCCTGACCACCGACGGTTTCCCGTTGTAATCGGCTGTATTATCAGAGAGTAATTTGATTTTTGCTGAGACATCGCCGGTACAGGTCAGTGTCAGATTATCTTCTGCGCTGTATTCCGCGTCAGGAAATCCTTTTTCACGGAATGCAGAAACCGGCGCACGGGGCAGACGAAATTCCAGATTGGTACTCTCTGCATTGCAGGAAACCGGCGCCTGCTGGAGCGTTCCTTTCAGCAGATAAGAATAGGTGTAGCGGGTTGTTCCGCCGTTCTTATCAAACGGCGAGAGCAGGATGGCACCGATTGTCATATTATTCAGTGACAGTGTCGGAGGATTATCAACCGCCGCATAGATTTCAATTTTCAGTTTCAGCGGTTCCAGCCGGCCTTCCGGCACCGTAATCCGGGCACCGGGCTGGGTGCGGAGTACGGTGCCTGTGCTGGTATCGGTCAGCACATAAACATAGCTGGGTCTTTGCACGCCGGAAGGGGAAACGTGATAAGCCGGATTACCGTCAATATCGCCGTAATATCTGGCGATAATACCGCTGCCTTCGCCATAGGTGGCATAGCCATAAACCTCGGAATCCGGGCCGCAGTTGGCAATATGTGTTCCGTAACCCGGCCCGTCAAAAAAGAACTCACCGACCTTGTCATTCTTCTTAACCGTTCCGCTCAGGGAAAGATCAACCCGGGCCGTCATCGGCATATGTGCATTGGAGCCGCCCGGTGTGCATTCCTGCGCAGCCTGCGCCGGGAATACACTCAGATACCCGGCAGCCAGCAAGGCGGATACAGCTGCAATTTTTCTTATTTTTTTTGACATTATCATGATGTTATTTCTCATTGTGAGCCTGTGCGGCAGTCTGCATCTGCAATATAGAGTCCGTTTACCGGTACAGTGTGTGCGGTATCATAATGAATGCTGCATGTGTGTGCGGCACCATCCTGTTTCCAGTTAATCCGGATTTCACCTGCCGGTTGTGCGGTCAGAAAATAGAGGTTGTTAAATCCGGAGACTAACTGTGTTTCCGCACCGGTCATGACCGCCTCTGCACCCAGCGGGATTTCCCGGTCGTCTGCTGTTTTCAGGTGCAGCAGCAGCTTATAGCCTTTTTTGGTATTAAAATCGGCCAGAATTAGTGCCCCTTTGGTCGGGATCATATTGCCGGAAATATTATTTTCGATTTCCACATCATCCGGCAGTGTCCGGGTATCAATACTGATATTATTTTTCCGGTACGGTGTCATGCCGGATACCAGTGCCAGACCGGCATTATTGGTCTTTATTGCCCGGCCGTTGATCACACCGACACCGGCGGCATCTTTGGTCAGAACAAGGGCATTGGTTTCCTGTAAGTCCGGTGCCGCGAGCATGCCGTACTGTGTGGCGACCAGAGCGCCGCTGATGCCGTAACTCAGGTTTTTATTATCCTGACTGTAAGAGTAACCGGCATTCATCACCGCATACGATGACTGATATGAGGAGCTGATACCGCCGGAATAGCCGGAACCCTGATTGGTATGCCCCTGATAAACATCCCAGCTGCCCTGACTATGTTCACCGAAATTACCGTTCAGGCGGGCGGTCTGCTGGGTCTGGTGATTGTTGTCAGTTGACAGGTTGTAAGCTGCCCGTACCGGATAATCACCGAAGCTCAGGGGTACGGACAGGTTAATGCTCAGGCTCTGATTGTTTTTTGTCTGTTCCTGAAACTGATTACCCTGTGAATAGGTGTAATACACACCGTAACTGATACCGCTGAAATCACTGTTAAAACCGGCGTTATAGGAGCGGCTGGTCTGCCCGTTACCGTACTGATAAATCACTGACGTCAGGTTGAGTGTGGCACGGTCAGAAAAGACCGGCTGGTTCAGTGTCAGTGTGTACTCATTTTTTAATTTCAGTTGCTGATCCGGCTGATATTCCTTACGGGCGGCGGCATCCTCAAACCGGTAGAAACCGGTATCAAAGTGACGATAACCTGCCAGCGTCAGGCTGGTATTGGTGGATTCAATCCGTTTGGCGTAATTGATACGAAATGCATTACCGCTGATGGTTTTTTCATCATTCAGCCGGGTGCGGGCATGCAGGATATCCGTGGTGACAGCACCTGCGGTTCCCATATTCAGCGCGGTACCGAGTCCGGCAGAGTGATAGTCAGCAGCAATAAATGTTCCGCCGTATAGGGTGATGTAATCGGTCGCGCCATAAAAGGCTTCAGCCTGGCTGAGGAATTTCCCGTCACCGTCATTACTGCTGTCGTATTGCCCGGCAGAAACGGCATAACGGAAACCGCCTTTGCGCTCAAGGTTGGCGATTGTCGAGAAAGGCACAATAAACTGGTTTTCCGCCCCGTCAGTTTCTTTGACGGTGACATAGAGGTTACCGCCGTTACTCATCGGGTAATATTGTGTAATGGAAAACGGGCCTGCCGGTACCGTCTGGCGAAAAATGGTTTCGCCATTCTGGACAATGGACACTACCGCTTCTGAATTTGCCATACCGCTGATGACCGGCACATAGCTGCGGTTGTCGGCAGGCTCCATAATGCGATCGGTTTTCAGATTAACGCCGCGGATTTTCACGCCGTCAAACAATTGTGATGAGGTATACAGATTACCGGCCGCAATCTCACTTTTTATCGGATTAATATTGCGTGAGATTGTATTACTGATGGTATTCCATTTATCACCGCCGCTTTGGTTATGTGTCCAGACGGTATAATTTTTATAGCGCCAGGCGCCAATATTCACCCGGGTCCGGATATTTCCGTAATAACTGTCCTGCGTGTTGCCGCGATTACGCTGATTAAATGCGGAAAAATTGTAATTCACAAATGCGGCCGGAATGCCGTTATCCCAGTTTTTTTCTTCCAGGCTGCGGATTTTGTCCTGATTAAGCTGAGACTGCGGCACTGTCAGGGAGTAAATCTGGTTGTTTAAGTCCAGATCGCCGCTGATAAAATCCATTCCGCTGAGATTAACGCATCCGTCCTGTGTGGTCTGAACAGCGGTGTTATCCGGAAAAATAATGCCGAACGCATGCCACTGTGCTTCAGTAAAACAGGGCTGCAGGGTTTCTTTATCCTCTTTGCCGGTCATCAGCACAAACGGAACAGCCATCCGGGTAATTTTTACTTTATTGATAAACAGGGTGACATCGTAGTTTCCTTCCGCCACATCGTTGTCACGGAATACACTCAGCTCTTCATTTGTCACCGTTTGTCCGCTGCCGGCAATATTCAGCAGGCCGGGCGGATAATAGTCAGCGGCTGTCACATGACGGGGAAGTACCGCCGCGCATACCGGGATCATCAGAAGCGGCAGCAGATGTGTGCGGATTTCAGCGCGGTTATTTTTCATGATATTGACCGTCACTTATTGGAGTAAAAATTGTTTTTCGATGCTTTTTCCGTAGTCGTTGATATACATTACCGAAACAGGCGCGTTCCGGACTGCCGGTGACGGCAGTGCAACCGCGGTATCAGAAAACGGGGCAAAATAACCCTGTGTGAACGGCACATCACGCTGGTTAATGCTGATACCGGAAATATTGATGTAATACGGTGTCGGGTTTTTCACCGTGACAGTCCGGCCACCGGCTTTCCAGACCAGTTTTTCTGCCGCAGGGTCGAGGTTTTTACCCGGCAGAGAGTCAGGACGATATATCACTTTGATTTTATTGGTCATGGAATAACGAAGAACGTTTTCCTGGTCTTCACTGCTGGGAGCGACAAATTTCACATTCAGCCAGTAAAGTGTTTCTCTGTCTGCCGGCATTCCGGTCACTTTTGTGACCTGTAAGGTATTTTTTTGTTCAGCCCGGAGCTTCAGTAAAGGTGGCGTGGTGACAAAGTCAGGGCTGACATTGCCGTTCGCATCTTCAATCCAGGATTGCAGTAAATAATTCCGGTTCTTATCAGTATTAAAAGCAACAACACCTTCGCTTTTATTTTTTTCGTTATAAACCAGCCGTGTTGTTTCCAGACCAAATCCGGCATAGCTGTTAACGGTGAATAAGAAAAACAGAGAAGCAGAGAGAATATTTTTTTTAGCGAACATAGTATCTCCGGAAAATAACCGAAAAAAGGGTGCGCAGATTAAATAATCTGCGCAATGAATATTAGTTATATGTCAGGGTGTAGTTTAATGTTGCATTTGCCTGACCAGCTTCAACATCATCAGCAATGCTGATATATTTTGCGATATAGCTGGCTTCCCAGCTGGCGCTGTTTTCAACGTGATATTCTTTTTCAAATGAACCATCGATATCAATACCGTCACCACTATGGTCACCATCACGGTCATAGATAATAATACCGATATTTTTTGCGGTACTGTCATCACCCGGATTATCCAGTTCTAAAATATCACTTTCGCCATTTTTGGGTTTTCCGTTAAGCTTTAATGTCACATTCCCCTGATCCGGGCAATCAATTAAGGAAATATCGATTTTGCCGTAGACACCTTCACCGCCTGCGGTATCATATTTTTTACCGAAGGCACTTGTCGGGTAACGGCCCATCTGGACATGTGCATCCGGCGAATTATCACCATTCAGATCGATAGTACAGGTTGAGTTGTAAATAAATCCGGAGAATGTAATGGTGCCATCCTGTGTTTCTTCTGCAGATGCACTCATTACTGAACCGGCTAATAAGAGTGATAATAATGCCTTGCCCGTTAATACATTTTTCATTTAAAAACCTTGTGTAAATTAATACTATTCAATATATTGAATATATGAAATATCCGTTATTTCCGGATAGGGTATTATTCGGTTATAAAACAGAATGAGAATAATTCTGTTTTTGTTTCCGAAGCGTGATGCTATGGCGTAATTCCGGGTATGTATATGTTCATTATTAAGTATGATTGACGAAATAGATAAATAATACAATTTTCATCTGAATGATGTTCCCCGGTGACTAATCCATAATCCAGTTAATAATAAAAAGTGAATCGTTATCCACGGAAATAATTATATCCGCAATATTTCGCTGGGATATGAATCGATGTGTCAGAATGTTTCCCGTGATGACATAATAATTCAGCATTAATTTTTTGCTTATTCATTGATTTTATTTTGTTTTTTAATACAACCAATGAGAGTAATGGTCATTTTATGATGCCGTGAAAAATAAGAGAAAACAAAAAATCATTTATTATCAATAAGTTGTGTTTATTAAATGGAAGTGAAACGCATATGGTGAGTATTATTTTTTTACATATCATCGGCAGATTACCGGACAAAAAAGGCGTTAATTCTATTTTTTTTGGGAGAGAGGCGGGATTTGTTGTCATAAAATGACAAATGAAAGGCGTTAAAACAGAGGATAATATGAATAATCCGGGCGGATATGGGAATGTGTGTCCCGTATCCGCCCGGTTTTGTTACAGAGAACGGCTCACTTCCTGATAGGCGAACAGCCCGGCAGCACCGCCGGTATGCACAAACAGCAGCGGTGATGTATCTTCCGGATGGCTGCGAACCTGGTCAATCAGCCCGGCCATGGCTTTACCGGTGTAAACCGGATCCAGCAAAATACCTTCGTGACGCGCCAGCAGTTCAATGGCTTCCAGCCCGCCGGCATTCGGCATGCCGTATGCCGGGGCAAAATAGCTGTCCCACAGCGCGACCGGCGCAGGTGTTTCAATATCAAACAGGTGTGCCAGTTCATTTTGCAGTTTAACCACTTTCGGCGCCTGATCGGCATATACCCGCGATACGGTGACACCGATAACGGGGATCTGCGGCATCACCAGCTGTAATCCGGCAGACAGCCCGGCGTGTGTCCCGGCACTGCCGGAAGCGACCACAACGGCACCGAATCCTGTGCCTTCCGGTGTCTGCTGCGCGATTTCCAGGGCGCACTGCACATAGCCGAGAGAACCGAGCATATTGGAGCCGCCGACCGGCACGATATAGGCATCGCTGAGCTGCATATGGTTGATCAGCGCCTGCATCTGCGCATCAGGATCGGTCAGTGCATCACACATCACGCAGTGTGCACCGAATAAATCCGTCAGCAGCTTGTTACCGTTATTCAGGAAATCCGCATCCTGACTGCCGATCGGGTTTTCCAGCAGTGCCACACATTTCAGGCCGTACATTGCCGCGACAGCTGCTGTCTGACGGACGTGGTTAGACTGAATGGCCCCGGCGGTGACAATAAACTGTGCGCCTTTTTCCAGGGCATCCGCCATCAGGAACTCCAGCTTGCGCAGCTTGTTGCCGCCTGCCGCCAGCGGTGTCAGATCATCACGCTTGATGTAAATCTCCCGTCCCAGCAGGCGGGAGAGATTATTCAGTTTATTCAGCGGTGTAACACCGCTGAGCAGATTAAGCTTACTGAACTGCGCCAGTGTCTGTTGCAGCCGGGTTGCCCCGGCGGTGTTTACAGAAGAAGACATATCATTTCCTTATTGAATTCGCGGTCATACTCAGTAGGTGAATCCTAACCAGAGATAGACGGCCAGCGCAAAACTTGCGGTTAATACCGCATACGGCATCTGGGTACGGATATGCTCAATATGGTCACAGTCTGTCGCCATCGATGCCACGATCGCATCACTGGAGATAGGGGAGGTCATATCACCAAAGATAGACCCGGCGATAGCCGCACCAATCATATATTCCGGCGGCATACCAACGGACAGACCTAACTGTACACCAATCGGGATCATGATGGCGAATGTACCCCAGGAAGTCCCTGTCGCCAGTGACATAATGGCACTGATCAGGAAGATAAAGCCGACAGAGAAGCCCGGCGCGATAACCCCGGATGTCACCTGGGCAATATAGGCACCGGTGTTAAGGTCAGAAGAGACAGAGCCCATCAGGAAGGCGAGGATCATCACCGAACTGATTTTAATCATATTGGCATAGCCGATATAGAGCTCTTTAAAGAAGGTATCGACATTCATCACGCGACGCGCCAGGAACCAGACAAATGACACCGCCGTCCCGAACATTACGCCCCAGTAAACCGAGGTGGAGCCGCTGCCTTTGCTGAACTCGCCGTCACCGGTGATATACAGCGCGACCGGCACCATCAGAATGGTGGAGAGGATCGGGATAAAGAAGTTCAGTGAGGTGTGGCAGTTCGGATGATCGATAATGTCTTTATCATCTTCCGGCTCGTCGTGCGTTTCTTCCGGCGTACCGGTGATCACATCCGCAGAGCTGATGAGTGCCTGCGCACGCATTTCTGCTTTGCGCATCGGTCCCCAGGAGACATTACTGAAGATATAGAACAGAATGCTGGCGAGTGAGAACCAGGCCATGATGTTGTAAACCATGGAATGTGCCAGGATATCAAACGGCTCGCCGGTGATCAGCCCCTGAGAGATCTGCACACCGATAACGCCCATCATTGCCGCACCCCAGCCGTTGATCATGGCGGAAGAACAGACAGACACACAGGCGGTCTGAATGATGTAAGACATTTTCTCCGGCGGCACGCCGTATTTTTTCGCCAGCGCTTTGGTGGAAGCACCGGAAACCAGCTGGTTAATCGAGCTTTCGATAAAAATCAGCGACGTGATAATCACCGCCAGCAGTTGCACACCTTTGCGGCCTTTGATGATCTGCGTTTTGTTGGTCAGCAGGCGGACAAGTGCCCGTACACCGCCGGTCACCACGACCAGGCGCATAATCCCGCCAATCATCAGCATAAAGATGATGGTTTTGGCGTTGCCTGATGATTTAAAGACATCAATAATCCCTTCGAGGGTTGCGCGGATACCCAGTAAGAGGTTGTGATCATGAATAACAGTAAAGCCGACCAGTATCCCGATCAGCAGTGATAAAATCACCTGACGGGTACAGATGGCCAGAATAATTGTGACGACCGGGGTAATGACCGTCCAGATACCATAGTCCTGCATACGCTTTCTCTTTTATTATTGTGGTAGTGATGCTGTGTCAGGCCAGAGCCTGCTGTAAATCAGCCAGTAAATCGCTGATATCTTCGATGCCGACAGACAAACGCAGCGTGCTGTCAAAAACACCAATGGATTCGCGCTCTTCGCGGGTCATGGAGCCATGGGACATGGTCGCCGAGTGATTTACCATGCTTTCCACGCCGCCCAGCGATTCCGCGAGCACAAAATAGCGCAGTTTTTTCACAAAGGCTTCGGTTTCTGCGAGGCCGCCTTTCAGCTGAATAGTGACCACAGCACCGCCGGTGCGCATCTGTTTTTTACATAACGCATAGTGCGGATGATCTTTCAGGCCCGGATAAAACACCTTCTCAATTTTGGCGTGACCGGACAGGAATTCCGCCACGGCCTGCGCATTGCTGCATTGTGCCGCCATCCGCAGTGCCAGGGTTTTCAGGCCGCGCAGGGCGAGATAAGCATCAAAGGGTGAGGCAATCGCGCCGGTGGTGGTTTTCAGGAAATTCAGTCTTTCCGCGAGATCGTCACGGTTGGTGATCACCGCACCGCCGATTAAATCAGAGTGACCGCCGATATATTTGCTGGAGGAGACCATGATCAGATCCGCACCCATCGTCAGGGGTTTCTGGTTCCACGGTGTCGCAAAGGTGTTATCAATGCAGGTCACGATGTTGTGTTCTTTGGCCAGCCCGCAGACAGCCTCAATATCAACCAGTTCCAGTAACGGGTTGGTCGGGCTTTCTATCCAGATCATGCGGGTATTGTCTTTGATTTTGCTGCGCACTGCGGCTAAATCATTGAGGTCAACATAATCGAACTCGTGGCCGCAGTTCTCTTTTGCCACGCGTTCAAACAGACGGAATGTCCCGCCGTACACGCCTTTCATCGCAATAATATGGGAGCCCTGCGGGAAGATATTCAGCACCAGTGCCGCAGCCGCCACACCGGAAGCCGTTGCGGTGGCGTAAGTGCCTTCCTCAACATCGGCAAGCAGTGTTTCATAGGCGTGGCGGGTCGGGTTGCTGACACGGGAATAGGCGTATTCACCGTGTTCGCTCAGACTGGTCTGCACAAACGTACTGGCGGTGGTGATCGCCGGGAAAATAGCATGGTTGACGTTATCCTGCTGCTGTCCGCCGTGGATCAGCACAGTGGCAATTTTCTTACTCATAGTTGGTGTCCTGTAAAATATGCGATGAATATTTAATAGTTATTGTAATGGCCGGATAGTGGCACAGGTAGTCAGAAAAAATTTTCTAAAAAAATTCCGCAGCCGCAGACGGCAGAGAATAAATTTCTCTGTCATAGAATAAGTTTTATATATCAGTAGATTACAGGTTTTATCTGAATGAGATGTGAATCACACTATGAATAATAAGGGTATTATTTTTATTTTACGGTCAAAAAAACCGGGCTGATTTTGCCCGGTTTTTGGTGTCTGAGAGTAAAAAATGTGTGTGGCGGGATCAGTTCCGGACCAGGTCAACAGGATAGGAATTGAACAGATAACCATCAAAATTCGGGTCATCGACATCCGACAGCTCCAGCAGACGCTGTTTCACATTTTCCAGATGCTGCCACATGGCTTCTTTGGCTGCCGCCGGGTCTTTCTTAATCATGGCGGCGAGGATCGCCTGGTGATCGGTCATCCACTCTTTGCGGTAATCTTTATTGGTGATCCGCGTGTGCAGCTTCAGCCACATCGGGTTATTCTCCCGCCATGCCCAGGATTGCTTCAGCAATTCCACCAGCATGCTGTTATGTGTCGCCTGCGCGATGGCCAGGTGAAATTCGCGGTCACCGGTTTCATCTTCCCCGGTTTTCAGTTCGTCGCGTTCCCGCTGGAGGGCGCTGCGCATATTGGCAATATCCACCGGCGTGGCCTGCGTGGCGGCAAACTCTGCAATATTGCTTTCCAGCAGCTGGCGGGCCTGTAACAGTTCAAACGGACCGGCGGCATTGAGCGAGCCGTTATCCGTATCGCTGTCTTTCTGGTGCGGCAGGTCAATAATGTAGATACCGGACCCTTTACGGACCTCGATCAGGTTTTCCAGTTCCAGCATAATCAGTGCCTCACGTACCACAGTACGGGACACACTGAGCATCTCAGCAATTTCGCGCTCAGGAGGAAGTTTGTCACCCGCGGCATAGTGCATGTTGGTGATCATCTGACGCAATGCGTGACCGACTTCCTGATAAGGACGTTTTGATTCGATAAATTGAGTCATCTGCGGTGCCATAAATAAAATGAAATCGGAGTCAGTTTACCAGATATTGGTCAACCAAAAATGATTTTGATGACTATAATATAAAATAAACCACCCGATATTGATAATACAGGGTGGTTTATATGAGAGGTGCAGCGAAGATTATTTCACATCGCGGATGCGATCGGCCATTTTGGATAATTCAGGGTTGGACTTGGCAATATCGTCATACATCGGTTTTACCGCATCCTGGAATGTCACTTTATCGACAGTGATAAATTCAACACCCTGCTTCTCAACTTTCGCACGTTCTTCTTTCTCTGAAGCTTCCCAGAGTTTTGCCATTGTCTGTGCGGAATCTTTGGCTGCCTGCTTCACAATCGCCTGCTGTTCCGGCGTCAGCTTATCCAGTGATTTGGTTGACATCACCAGCACGTCCGGCACCATTGTGTGCTCATCCAGAGAGAAGAATTTGGTGACTTCGCTGTGACGGCTCAGTGTATAGGACGGGATATTGTTCTCTGCCGCATCCACCACACCCTGCTGTAATGCGGTATAGAGTTCACCGTAAGCCAGCGGGGTCGGGTTACCGCCGAGTGCGTTTACCATCGCGATAGCGGTCGGGCTCGGCTGTACACGGATTTTCAGACCTTTCAGATCGTCCGGGGTACGGATAGGTTTCTTGGCATAGAAGCTGCGGGCGCCCGCATCATAGTAAGTCAGACCGACAAATCCGCTGTCTTTGCTGGAGTCGAGAATTTCCTGTCCGATATCACCGTAAATAATTTTTTCGTAGTGTGGTTTGTCACGGAACAGGTAAGGCAGGTTAAAGACGGAGTAGGCCGGTGAGAACGCTTCCAGTTCAGCGGCATTGGATTTAACGATATCCAGCGCACCGTTCTGCATCAATTCCATGGATTCACGCTGGTTGCCCAATTGCGCGTCCGGGTAGATACGGATGCGGACATCACCGTTTGTTTTTGTTTTTACGTCATCCGCGAACTGTGTCATGGCTTTGTGAACAGCATGATCACGGTTCTGGTTATGGCTGAGTTTCAGCGTGGTGGCGGCAAAAGCCTGGGTAGCGCTGAGAGCAAATACCGCGCCGATAACAGTGCTGAGGATACGTTTGCTGTTTTTCACGTTAGGGTTCTCCGGAGGAAAATGAGCTTCTTATTATGTTGTCTCACCTTAATCACAAGTCACTAAGTGGTCAAAAGGTAAACCTCCATTGGTTGACCACTATCACAAAATAACCCCAATCTCTGGTTAACCAAATCATAATGTGATCGCCGTCACTCACTGTTTTCAGCGGGATAGACTATGCTCGAACAGCAAAATTTGTATTTGGTATGACAGTTGCCAAATTGGTTAACCAAAATAAGAACAAGGACAAGGCCAATGAAAAACCTTGTAGCGCTGATTAATAAAGGGCTTGCTGTTTTTACTATCTGTTTATCAGCATTCCTGGTGTTCTGTGTGACATGGCAGGTGTTATCCCGCTATATCCTCAGCTCCCCGAGTACGATTACAGATGAACTCGCCCGTTACCTTTTTATGTGGGTCGCCATGATTGGCGCGGCTTACACCACAGGACAACACCGGCACCTCGCGATTGACCTTCTCGTTATGAAACTGTCAGGTGCGAAAAAACAGTTTGTCAGCTTCATTATCCAGATTGCCATTATTGCCTTTGCAGGCATTGTGCTGGTGTACGGCGGCAGCACGCTGGTCGCTTCCACGCTGGAAAGCGGCCAGATCACCCCGGCACTCGGCTGGCAGATGGGGTACATCTATCTCTGTTTACCAATCAGCGGCTTACTGATGATTATGTATGCACTGGTTGATATCTTTTCACTCTTTCAGCCGGGTTCAGCCAATACTGAACTGACTGACAGCCATTAATGGTGCGATGAGAGGTTAATTATGGATTGGTATGTGATTGCCGCGCTCTTCGGCACCTTTGCGTTTCTTCTGGTTCTCAGTGTTCCGGTTTCTTTCGCTATCGGCCTGTCATCGTTAGTGGCGATTGCCATGACGCTGCCGCTCGATTCCGCGATTACCGTTGTCGCCCAGCGTATGGCGGCAGGGGTGGATAACTTCTCGCTGCTGGCGATCCCGTTCTTTATTCTCGCCGGTAACATTATGAACCAGGGCGGTATTGCTGCCCGGCTGATTAATGTGGCAAAAGTGATCGGCGGTCGTCTGCCGGGTTCGCTGCTGCACGTCAATATTATGGCTAACATGCTGTTCGGCGCTATCTCGGGTTCTGCGGTGGCTTCCGCAGCGGCGGTCGGCGGCACCATGTCACCGATGCAGAAAAAAGAGGGTTATGATCCGGAACTGTCTGCGGCGGTAAATATTGCGTCCTGCCCGTCAGGTCTGCTGATCCCGCCGAGCAACACCCTGATTGTTTACTCGCTGGTTTCCGGCGGCACATCAATTGCCGCGCTGTTCCTCGCCGGGTATATTCCGGGCATCCTGATGGGACTGTCTCTGATGATTGTTTCCGGGATTATCGCAAAAAAACGCGGTTATCCGGTCGCTCCGCGCCCGACGTGGGGAATGTTCTTCTCAACGGTCTGGAAAGCAGTGCCGTCACTGATGCTGATTGTGGTGATTATGGGCGGGATTATCGCCGGTATCTTTACCGCAACAGAAGCCTCCGCGATTGCCGTCATTTACAGCTTTGTGCTGGCAGTGCTTGTTTACCGTGAAGTCAGCTTCAGCCGTCTGCCGAAAATTATTCTGGAATCGGCGGTGACCACTTCTATCGTGCTGCTCCTGATCGGTGCATCCATGGGGATGTCATGGGCGATGGCGAACGCGGATCTGCCGTATCTGATTGCGGACGGTCTGATGGCGATTTCCGATAACGCGCTGACTATCCTGCTGGTCATTAATATCATTCTGCTGATTGTCGGCATCTTTATGGATATGACACCGGCGGTACTGATTTTCACCCCGATTTTCCTGCCGGTGGCAATGGATATGGGGATTGACCCGGTACACTTCGGGATCATCATGACATTCAACCTGGCTATCGGTATTTGTACGCCGCCGGTCGGCAGTGCGCTGTTTGTCGGGTGTTCGGTGGGTGGTGTCAGCATTGATAAAGTTCTGAAACCACTGGTACCGATGTATATCGCGCTGATTGCGGCACTGGCGGTGGTGACCTATTTCCCTCAGCTCAGCCTGTGGCTGCCTGAGTTGGTTCTGAACTATACACCATCATAATATTGGTAGCGTCACTCATCTGCCCTGCCGGATGAGTGACACTTTTGGTTTACCAGTCTTAATAAAAGAAAGTGATAAAAACACACGTACCCTTGATGTAATTTTATTTACAGTTAAAACAATAAATTAATCATAAAATAAAATGTGATATTGGTTGACCAATGTTGTTTTCAGGCTTGACGTCTCTCTGTGTTGATAGGAAGATGACACTGCTGTACTCGTGACAGCAAGGTTTGACAGCAATACTCGCCACACCGGGGATTTAATTGGTCAACCAAATAAACAGTGATGATATTCGCGGAGCATAAACAAGGTTTAGTATGAAACAAACTTGGCGTTGGTACGGACCGGCAGATCCGGTTACTTTATCTGATATTCGTCAGGCGGGCGCTACCGGTATCGTAACGGCGCTGCACCATATCCCGAACGGAGAAGTCTGGACCACAGACGAAATTCAGAAGCGCAAGGCGCTGATTGAATCCAATCATCTGGAATGGACCGTGGTTGAAAGTGTGCCTATCCACGAAGATATCAAAACACAGACCGGTGAGTATGAAAAATGGATTGCCAACTATCAGCAATCCCTGCGCAACCTCGCCGCCTGCGGGATTTATACTGTCTGTTACAACTTCATGCCGGTTCTCGACTGGACCCGTACTGACCTGGAATATGAGCTGCCGGACGGCTCAAAAGCATTGCGTTTTGATCAGATTGAATTTGCGGTGTTCGAGATTTATCTCTTACAGCGCGAAGGGGCTGAGCAGGACTATACCGCAGAAGAACTGGCTCAGGCCAAAACCCGCTTTGAAACCATGCGGGATGATGAAAAACAAAAACTGATAAACAATATTATTGCCGGTCTTCCGGGTGCGGAAGAAGGTTATACACTTGAACAATTCCGCCAGCACCTGAAACGTTACGCCGGTATCGATAAAGCGAAACTACGTGAGCACTTTGCGTATTTCCTGAATAAAATTATTCCGGTTGCTGAAGAGTGCGGCCTGAAAATGGCGGTGCATCCGGATGATCCTCCGCGTCCTATCCTCGGCCTGCCGCGTATCGTTTCCACGATTGAAGATATGCAGTGGATGGCGGATACCGTCAACAGTGATGCCAACGGTTACACCATGTGCACCGGTTCTTACGGCGTGCGCGCTGACAACGACCTGGTCAATATGATTAAGACCTTTGGTCCGCGGATTTACTTCCTGCATCTGCGTTCAACGATGCGTGAAGAGAACCCGAATACCTTCCATGAAGCGGCGCATCTGGCCGGTGATGTGGATATGTATAATGTCATCAGCGCGGTTGCTGCCGAAGAGAACCGCCGCCGTGAGAGCGGGGAAGCGTCCCTGATCCCGATGCGTCCGGATCACGGCCATCAGATGCTGGATGACCTGAAGAAGAAAACCAATCCGGGCTATTCCGCGATCGGCCGTCTGAAAGGGCTGGCTGAAATCCGTGGTCTGGAAATGGGTATTCACCGCGCATTCTATACAAAATAATATCTCATACCTTTGTACCTGCCGGGCTGCGGGATCTCTTCCGCAGCCTGCTCCCCGGGAGCCTGTAATGGAAAAGAATCTTGTCACTGCGGACATCACCGCAACGCGTCCTGACTGGACGACTGATCGTCTCACCACCCGTATTGTTCACCTCGGCTGCGGCGCTTTTCACCGCGCACATCAGGCGCTGTACACCCATCACGTATTAGAAAAAACAGACAGCGACTGGGGTTACTGTGAAGTTAACCTGATGTCGGCACAGGATGCGGCACTGATTGAAGGGCTGAAAGCCCAGTCCATGCTGTATACCGTGGCAGAGAAAGGGGCGGATAAAACTGAGCTGAAAATTATCGGCTCGATGAAAGAAGCGATGCACCCGCTGATCGACGGTATTGATGCGGTGATTGAGAAAATGGCCTCTCCGGATGTCAGTATTGTTTCCCTGACCGTGACTGAAAAAGGCTACTGCACCGATCCTGCCACCGGGCAGCTTGACCCGGAAAATGCGCTGATTAAACAAGATCTGGCGACACCGGAAACACCGCGCTCTGCTATCGGCTACATCACGGCGGCACTGAAACGCCGTCATGAGCTCGGTCTGCCGCCGTTTACGGTGCTCTCCTGTGATAACGTCCGTGAGAATGGTCATGTTGCCCGTGAAGCGGTGCTCGGCCTGGCGCGGTTGCAGGACCCGGCGCTGGCGGCGTGGATTGAATCATCTGTCACTTTCCCGTGCACCATGGTTGACCGCATTGTGCCGGCGGCCACTCCGGAAACACTGGCTGAAATCGCGCAGCTGCTGGGAACGGAAGATCACTGTGCTATCGCCTGTGAGCCGTTCCGTCAGTGGGTGATTGAAGATAATTTTGTTAACGGTCGTCCTGAGTGGGATTGTGCCGGAGCGCAGTTTGTACAGGATGTGGTGCCGTTCGAGTTAATGAAGCTGCGGATGCTCAACGGCAGTCACTCCTTCCTGGCGTATCTCGGCTATCTCGGCGGTTATGCCCATATTTCCGATACCATGACCAACCCGGATTACCGCAAAGCCGCCCGCGCACTGATGCTGGATGAGCAGGCACCGACCCTCACCATGCCGGAAGATACCGACCTGGTTGCCTATGCGGATAACCTGATTGACCGCTTTACCAACCCGTCCCTGAAACACCAGACATGGCAGATTGCGATGGACGGCAGCCAGAAGCTTCCGCAGCGTCTGCTGGACCCGGTTGCGCAGCATATCGCGGACGGCAGTGACTATCGTCATCTGGCGCTCGGTGTGGCGGGCTGGATGCGTTATGTCAGCGGTACGGATGAGCAGGGCAATAAAATTGATGTACGTGACCCGCTGGCAGACACGTTTGCGGCAATCTACGCGAAACATGGCCTGTCTGTCGCGGTGGTGGATGAGCTGCTGGCGATTGAATCCATTTTCGGTAACAACCTGCCGAAGCAGCAGGGATTTGTTGATGCGGTGAAACGCGCGTATCAGCAGTTACTTGATGTCGGTGCCCGTCAGGCCGTTGCCGCACTGTAATCCCGGAGAGTTTATGAAACAGTTTCTTTGCGAAGACTTTTTACTGCACAGTGACATCGCCCGCCGTCTTTATCATGACTATGCGGCGGACATGCCAATCTATGATTACCACTGTCACCTGAACCCGCGTGAAATCGCGGAAAACCGCCGTTTTGATAACCTCGGGCAGATCTGGCTGGAGGGGGATCACTACAAATGGCGCGGCATGCGTTCGGCAGGAATTCCGGAATCGCTTATCACCGGGCGCGACAGCAGTGATTATGAGAAATATCAGGCATGGGCAAAAACCGTGCCGATGACCCCCGGTAATCCGCTTTATCACTGGACGCATCTGGAACTGCGCCGCCCGTTCGGTATCACCGGCAAAGTGTTCGGGCCGGAAACAGCGCAGAGTATCTGGGATGAGGCCAATGAAAAACTGGCACAGCCGGCATTTTCCGCACGCGGCATTATGCAGCAGATGAATGTGCATATGGTCGGCACAACCGATGACCCGGCGGATTCACTGGAATATCACCGGCAGATTGCACAGGATGACAGCTTTGATATTGAAGTACGTCCGAGCTGGCGTCCGGATCGTGCGTTTAAAATTGAACTGGACGGCTTCACGGACTATATCGCGAAGCTCGGACAGAGTGCCGATGTGGATATCCGCCGTTTCAGCGACCTGCTGACCGCGCTGGATCGCCGCCTGGTTCACTTTGCGCAGCACGGTTGTGTTGCGTCTGACCACGGTATTGAAATTCTGCGCTATGCGCCGGTGCCGGATGAATCGGTGCTGGATGCGATTCTGCAGAAACGTCTTGCCGGGGAAATCCCGGATGAAACTGCCACCGCGCAGTTTGCAACGGCGGTGCTGGTCTGGCTCGGAAAGCAGTATGCGAAACGCGGCTGGGTGATGCAGTTGCACATCGGAGCGCTGCGCAACAACAACACGCGCATGTTTAAGCTGCTCGGTGCCGACAGCGGTTTTGATTCCATCGGTGACGCGCCGGTGGCGTATCCGCTGTCACGTCTGCTTGATGAAATGGATAAAACCGATGAACTGCCGCGCACCATCCTTTACTGCCTGAACCCGCGTGATAACGAAGTGCTGGCAACCATGATCGGCAACTTCCAGGGCGGTGGTATTGCGGGCAAAATTCAGTTCGGTTCCGGCTGGTGGTTTAACGACCAGAAAGACGGCATGCAGCGTCAGCTGGAACAGTTATCACAATTGGGGCTGTTAAGTCAGTTTGTCGGCATGCTGACAGATTCCCGCAGTTTCCTGTCCTATACTCGTCATGAATACTTCCGCCGCATTCTGTGCAATATGCTCGGCACGCTGGCGGTTAACGGTGAAATTCCGGCAGATGAAACTATGCTGGGGCAGATGGTACGTGATATCTGTTTCAATAATGCACAGCGTTATTTTTCCGCAGCGAAAGGTGAATAATGACAGTGAAACGCATTGGTCTGATCGGCGAGTGCATGATTGAACTCAACGGTGCGCCGTTCGGGGAGATGGTTCAGCGTTACGGCGGTGATGCCCTGAACAGTGCGGTCTATCTGGCCCGCGCGGCGGGGGAAGCTGTTGAGGTGAATTTTATCTCCGCCATGGGAACCGATCCGCTCAGTAAAGGGATGATCAGCCGCTGGCAGGCGGAGGGGGTGAAAACCTCACATGTGCTGACTGATCCGCACCATCAGCCGGGGTTGTATCTTATTCAGCTGGATGAACAGGGTGAGCGCACGTTCCTCTACTGGCGTAATGATTCAGCGGCGCGTTATCTTGTCCGCCATCCGGATTATCCGGCGCTGCTGGCACAGATGGCGCAGATGGATGCCATCTACCTCAGCGGGATCAGTCTGGCCATTCTGCCGCCGGAAGACCGTCTGCGGCTGCTGGATGATCTGAAAACACTGTCACAGCAGGGCAGAACCATTCTGTTTGACAGCAACTACCGCCCGGCCCTGTGGGCGGATGAAAATGAAACCCGTGACTGTTATCAGGCGATGTATGCACTGACTGATATTGCGCTGGTCACTGATGATGATGAAGCGCGTCTGTGGGGCGACAGCGACCGCAACGCCACCTTTGCCCGTCTGGCAAAGGCCGGGGTGAAGCAGGCGATTATCAAAGCGGGTGCGCAGGGGTGTGACTACCGTGATCTGCGCACTGATGCGCCGGTCATCAATATTGCCACCACGCCGGTGACACAGGTGGTTGATACCACCTCTGCCGGTGATGCCTTTAACGCCGGTTTCCTGGCGGGCTGGCTTACCGGTGCGGATATTGAACATGCAGCCCGGATGGGGCACCGGCTTGCGGGAGTGGTGATTCAGCACAAAGGGGCGATTATCCCGCAGACGGCAACCCGTCCGGTCACCGATACTTTACTGAATAATACGTTTTAACGGGAAAAGAGGAGAACGAGATGTCCGAATTACAGGCAATGATTACCCGTTTCCGGCAGCTGAAAATTGTGCCGGTGATCGCCGTGGATAACGCAGAAGATATTATCCCGTTAGGTCAGGCGCTGGCGGACAACGGTCTGCCGGTGGCGGAAATTACTTTCCGTACTGAGTGTGCGGCGGAAGCGATCAAACTGCTGCGCGAAGCCCGCCCGGATATGCTGGTGGGCGCGGGAACCGTGATTAACCGCGAGCAGGTGCGTCAGGCGAAAGCCGCCGGGGCACAGTTTGTCGTCTCTCCCGGTCTGAACCCGAACACTGTTCAGGCATGTCAGCAGATGGATATCCCGATTGTTCCCGGGATCAACAACCCCGGCGCGGTTGAGCAGGCGCTGGAGCTGGGCATCGATTTCGTGAAATTCTTCCCGGCAGAGCCGTCAGGCGGTATTCCGATGATCAAAGCCATGCTGGCACCGTATCACCAGTTACAGGTGATGCCGACCGGCGGTATCGGGCTGAACAATATCCGCGACTATCTGGCGATCCCGCAGATTGTGGCCTGTGGCGGATCGTGGATGGTGCCGGCTGCGCTTATCAAAGCAAAAGACTGGGCGGCCATCGGCAAACTGGCGCGTGAAGCCAGTGAGTTTGTGAAGTAAGGATTTTTTATTGTTCCGGCAGCGGAGCCTGTCTCTGCTGCCGTCCTGTCTGCTTTCTCCCGCCGGTAACTTTCTTAATCATCAATTATCCTGTTGTTTTTACAGAGATTCCGGAACTATGACCGTTCGCAAAGATATTTTTTAATCAGTTGTATATGCTGGTAAATCATACTGATTTTCAGACGGGCCTTCTGTGTTGCATAAATATTATCCCTTCAGTCTGCGTGACAAACTCATATTGATGGCCATTCTGCTGGTCACCGTGCCGACACTTATCATCGGTTATTTTGTGGAAACAGAGGGGCGTTCCGCACTGTTGCAGGAGAAACGCAACAAACTCTATTCCGTTGCCGGTCTGCTGGAACAGGCACTGAATGATGAATATGACCTTGCCGCATCCCTGCCGCGTGACCAGCGCCTGGCGCTGATCAGCGAAAAGCTGTATCCGGCGGCGGAGATTATCACTTCCACCTTCCCGGGGGTCGGTGCCGGGTATTATCACCGTGAGCTTGACGGTATTGTGACCTATTCCCCGCGCGCCCGTTACGGTAATAAAACCGGCACACGAATCAGTAAGGATCATCCCGGTCGTCATGTGATGGCAACGGGAGAGCCGGAGGTCGGCTGGGGAACTCAGGTGCGCGGCAATATTATGAACGCCATGATTCCGGTCAGGCGAAATGGTGAGGTGATCGGTTATATCTGGGCGAACGAACTGACGGATGATATTGACCGCCAGGCGCTGGCGATGGATATCAAAATTATCGCGGTTATTGCACTCGGGATCCTGTTCAGCCTGCTGATTATTATCGTTTTTTCCCGTCATTTCAGTCGGGATATCGGGGCGATTAAAAGCGGCCTCAGTGATCTCTCTCATGACCTTAATACTCATCTGCCGATGATGAAAGGGGAAATGGGGGAGATTAGCGACAGCGTCAACGCGCTGGCACAGACACTGCGGGAGATGAAAACCCTCAACGAACTGATCATTGAAAGCGCGGCGGATGGCGTGATCGCGGTGGATATCAACGGCTGCGTCACCATGATTAACCCGGCGGCGGAAGAGATAACCGGCTATCTGGAGCGGGATCTGCACGGCAAATATTACGGTGATGTCTTTGAAGGGCGCAGCTTTTCCAGTCCGGTGCTGGACACCCTGACGCGTGGTATTGAGCATGTCAGCCTGGAAATTGAATATCCTGCCCGTGACCGCACCATTCAGATAAATGTCAGCACCAGCCGCATCCGTAATGCGGGCGGGGAACTTATCGGTGCACTGGTGATATTTAAAGATCTCACCGCTCAGAAAGAGGTTCAGCGCCGTATGCAGCAGGCGGAAAAACTCGCTACCCTCGGCGAGCTGATGGCTGGTGTCGCCCATGAGGTGCGCAACCCGCTGACGGCGATCAGTGGTTTCGTGCAGATCCTCAAAGAACTGGAACATCACCCGGATAAACTGGAATACATCAGTATTATTCTCAAGGAAGTGGATTCTATTGACCGGATCATCCGCCAGCTGCTTGATTTCTCCCGGCCGCAGACCGGCACATTCCGCCCGATCAGCGTCAACCGGCTGATTGAAGAGGCGCTGGTGCTGGTCAAAACCAGAGGGATGGAAGCACGGGTCACATTTACCTGGGAGCCGGATGACACACTGCCGCTGATTGAGGCCAACAGCGAACTGCTGCGTCAGGTGCTGCTCAATATTATGATAAACGCGGTGCAGTCGATTCCGGCCAGAGGCAATATCTTTATCTCCACCTGCTATAGGGAAGAGCAGCGGGTCATGGTGGTGATCCGCGACGACGGCACCGGGATTCCGGCGGCGCTGCAAAAGAAAATTTTTGACCCGTTCTTTACCACCAAAGCCTCGGGAACCGGGTTGGGACTGGCGATCAGTCAGCGGATCATCGCCGGTCACGGTGGTGATATTTTCCTTGAAAGTCAGGAACATCATGGAACGACGTTCACCATAACGTTGCCGATAACGCAGGGTAAGAAAAATGATTACACATAAATCGTACCGGCTTCTGATCGTTGATGATGAAAAGAATCTCAGCCGGATGTTACAGACCGCCTTTTCTATTGATGGTCATGAAACCCGGGTGGCGGAGGACGGGGAAGCCGCGCTGATAAGTTTCGTGCAGGACAAACCGGATGTGGTGCTGATGGATATCCGCATGCCGAAACTGGACGGCATTGAGGCCCTCAAACGGATGCGGGAACTGAACCCGGAAGTGCCGGTCATTCTGATGACCGCCTATGCAGCAGTGGAAACCGCAGTGGACGCACTGCGTCTCGGCGCGTTTGATTATGTCATCAAGCCCTTCGACCTGACGGAGCTGAAACTGCTTATCTCCCGTGCATTACAGCTGCAGGAGATGAAACAGGAAATCAATCTGCTGCACCGTGAACTGAGCGACAGCTACCAGTGGGGACGGGTACTGACCCGTAATCCGAAAATGATGGAAATCTGCCGTGATATCGCCAAAGTTTCGCGCAGCCAGGCGACGGTGCTTATCACCGGAGAAAGCGGCACCGGAAAGGAAGTGGTGGCACGGGCGATCCATTACAACAGCGAAAGAGCCAACGGCCCCTTTATTAAAGTGAACTGCGGGGCTCTGCCCGGCTCGCTGCTGGAAAGTGAGCTGTTCGGTCATGAAAAGGGCGCATTTACCGGGGCGCAGGTACAGCGTCAGGGATTGTTTGAACGTGCCGGCGGCGGTACTCTGCTGCTCGATGAGGTTGGTGAAATGCCGGCGGATTTACAGGTGAAACTGCTGCGGGTGGTGCAGGAAAAAGAATTTGAGCGGGTCGGCGGCAGTAAAACCATCCGCGTGGATATCCGCATTATTGCCGCGACCAACCGCGACATGCATGAACGGGTGCGGGAAGGGCATTTCCGTCAGGATCTGTTTTACCGCCTCAATGTGATTCACCTGAATTTGCCGCCGCTGCGTGAGCGACCGGAGGATGTGGGTTTGCTGGCCTCCCATTTTCTGCAGAAATTCAGTCAGGAAAATAACCGCGATATTGTCGAGCTGGCACCGGAAACCCTGGCATTGCTGATGAATTATCCGTGGCCGGGCAATGTGCGGGAGATTTCCAACGTGATTGAACGGGCAGTGATTATGAGCACCGGTTATGTGATTTTCCCGGAAGATCTGCCGGAGCAGCTGCTGACACAGGTCCGCAGCCAGCCGGTGGCACTGATTCCGGTCACGCAGGAGCCGGGGCTGAACCTGAAAGAGAATATTAAAGCTTACGAGAAAGAGCTGATTATTTCCGCACTGGGGGAATTTCAGAATAACAAAACCCATACCGCCTCTGCGCTGGGGATCAGCCGCCGGGCATTAATGTATAAATTGCAGGAATACGATATTGAATAACTGATATCAATAATAATGTTATATCGATAGTTAAAAATAATTTAAAAAAGCACGGTGAAAATAAATTCACCGTGCTTTTTTTGCTGTGAATATTTTTTCACACTGTGAATTTTATTTCACCATCAGAAATTAATAAGTTATTTATTATATGTTAATGATTTTATCTTTCGTTTATTAAAAGTAAGATATATCAATCAGTTAAATTAATTAAAATATAACAAAAAAACAAATTTAATTATTGGCATAGCACTTGCTATTACCCTTGTGTCTATATTTTTTTATAAAAGGGAAGTGCTATGAAGAATAAACAAATAACGGTGAAAAAAGCCGGTGAATTTTTTCATGACGGCATGACAATTATGGTCGGCGGATTTATGGGGGTCGGTACACCGCCGCGTTTAATGACTGAGTTATTAGAATCCGGCGTCAAAGAGTTAACCATTATTGCCAACGATACCGCATTTGTGGATACCGGTCTGGGCCCGCTGATCGTCAACGGCCGGGTGAAAAAAGTGATTGCTTCCCATATCGGGACAAACCCGGAAACCGGACGCCGGATGATCGCCGGTGAAATGGACGTACAGCTGATCCCGCAGGGCACGCTGGCAGAGCAAATCCGCTGCGGCGGCGCGGGACTGGGCGGATTCCTCACCCCTACCGGTGTCGGTACGGTCGTGGAAGAAGGTAAACAGAAAATTACCCTCGATGGTCGCGATTATCTCCTCGAACTCCCCCTGCGCGCTGACCTGGCGCTGATTCAGGCACAAAAAGCCGACCCGCTCGGTAACCTCACCTATGACCTCAGTGCCCGCAACTTTAACCCGCTGATGGCGCTGGCGGCGGATATCACCATTGCCGAACCGGACGAAATAGTCGCGGTGGGGGATATCGACCCGGATTGTGTTGCCACACCAGGGGCAATTATTGACTGGCTGATTGCAGAATAAGGAAAACATCATGAATGCAAAAGAATTAATCGCCCGCCGTGTGGCACTTGAACTGAACGATGGTGATGTGGTGAACCTCGGGATCGGGCTGCCGACACAGGTGGCGAACTATCTGCCGGAAGGCGTGCATATTACCCTGCAGTCAGAAAACGGTTTTCTCGGCCTCGGGCCGGTAACCACGCCGGATAAGAATCTGGTGAACGCCGGTGGCCAGCCGTGCGGCATCCTGCCGGGCGCGTCCATGTTTGACAGCGCCTTCTCTTTCGCGCTGATCCGCGGCGGTCATGTGGATGCCAGCGTGCTGGGCGGCTTACAGGTGGATGAACAGGCCAACCTCGCCAACTGGGTGGTACCGGGCAAAATGGTGCCGGGTATGGGCGGCGCAATGGATCTCGTGACCGGTGCGCGCAAAGTGATCATTGCCATGGAGCACTGTGCAAAAGATGGTTCCGCCAAAATCCTGCCGGAGTGCACCATGCCGCTGACCGCCGTGAAAGCGGTGGATGTGCTGGTAACGGAGCTGGCGTTATTCCGTTTTGAGCATGATCAGATGATTCTGTGCGAATACGCGCCGGGTACGGATATCGGTACTATCCGCGAAAAAACCGCCGCGCATTTTATTGTGTCACCGGATATCTGTGAAATGCCGCTGGTGACTGCGGGGGAAGCCGTATGATAGGACGCATCTCACGAGTCATGACCCGTGTGGTGAGCCGTTATCTGCCGGATCCGCTGATCTTCGCAATGCTGCTGACCATGCTGACGTTTGTCATCGCGCTGGCACTCACACCAAGCACACCGATGGATCTGGTGAACTTATGGGGGAACGGATTCTGGAACCTGCTGGCGTTCGGGATGCAGATGGCGCTGATCATCGTGACCGGTCACGCGCTGGCCAGCTCCCCGCCGGTTAAACGCATTCTTCGGCTGACTGCCTCACTGGCAAAAACCCCGGTTCAGGGGGTGATGCTGGTGACGTTTTTCGGCTCGGTTGCCTGTGTCATTAACTGGGGTTTCGGACTGGTGGTCGGGGCCATGTTTGCCCGCGAAGTGGCCCGCCGTGTTCCCGGCTCTGACTACCCGCTGCTGATCGCCTGTGCCTATATCGGGTTTATGACCTGGGGCGGCGGTTTCTCCGGCTCCATGCCGCTGCTGGCCGCCACACCGGGTAACCCTGTCGAGCATATCGCCGGGCTTATTCCTGTCAGCCAGACCATGTTCACCGGGTATAACCTGTTTATCACTCTGACACTGATTCTGGTGATGCCGTTTGTCACCCGCATGATGATGCCGCGCAAAGACGACATCATGATGATCGACCCGGCGCTGCTCGAAGAAGAGCCGGATTTCCAGAAAAAATTACCGGAAGACGCGCCGGTTTCTCTCCGGATGGAAGAGAGCCGCCTTATCGCGTGGATTATCGGGATTCTGGGTTTCACGTTCCTCGGCATGTATTTCATCAAAAACGGTTTCAACATCACCATTAACACCGTGAATATGATTTTCCTGCTGACCGGTCTGCTGCTGCATAAAACCCCGATGGCGTATATGCGTGCCGTCAGTGCCGCCGCCCGCAGTACCGCCGGGATCCTCGTGCAGTTCCCGTTCTATGCCGGTATCCAGCTCATGATGGAAGGCTCCGGACTGGGCGGGCTTATCACTGAATTCTTCATTAACGTTGCCAACAAAGAAACCTTCCCGCTGATGACCTTCTTCAGCTCTGCGCTGATCAACTTCGCCGTACCATCAGGCGGCGGTCACTGGGTGATTCAGGGGCCGTTTGTTATTCCGGCGGCCCAGGCGCTGGGGGCTGATCTCGGTAAATCTGTAATGGCGATTGCCTACGGAGAGCAGTGGATGAACATGGCACAGCCGTTCTGGGCGCTTCCGGCACTGGCGATCGCCGGGCTGGGGGTCAGGGACATTATGGGGTACTGCATCACCGCCCTGCTGCTCTCGGCACCGATTTTCATTCTTGGCCTCGTTTTCTTCTGACAGATACTAAACAGTAAGGATTTCGCAATGGAAAATATCGTTATTGTCAGTGCCGTGCGTACCGCAATCGGCAACTTTAACGGCGCACTGGCGGGTGTCAGTGCCGTGGAACTCGGCTCGGCAGTGGTCAGCGCGTTACTGAAAAAAACGCAGCTGGAACCGGGGCTGGTGGATGAAGTGATTATGGGGAACGTATTACAGGCAGGACTCGGACAGAACCCGGCGCGCCAGATCCTGCTGCGCAGCGGCATACCGGAAAGTGCCTGTGCCTTCACCGTCAACAAAGTGTGCGGCTCCGGCCTTAAGAGTGTCGCGCTGGGCGCACAGGCGATCAGCAGCGGTGACGCGGACATTATTATCGCGGGCGGTACGGAAAATATGAGTCAGGCGCCGTATCTGCTGGACAGCCGTGCCCGCCGGGGTTACCGGCTGGGTGACGGTACGGTGCACGATGTGATCCTGCGTGACGGTCTGCTGTGTGCTGAAAATAATTATCACATGGGGATCACGGCGGAGAATATCGCCAAAGCCTATAACCTGACCCGTGAAGAGCAGGATGCGCTGGCACTGTTATCGCAGCAGAAAGCGGTCAGTGCGATTGAGCGCGGGGCCTTTAAGGCGGAAATCGTGCCGGTTACGGTGAAAAGCCGTAAAGGGGATATCGTGGTGGATACTGATGAATTCCCGAAAGCCGGATCAACAGCAGAAGGGTTGGCGAAACTGCGCCCGGCCTTTGATAAAGCGGGAACTGTGACTGCCGGTAATGCCTCCGGTATCAATGACGGTGCGGCCGCGCTGATGCTGATGACGGAAACCCGTGCCAAATCACTGGGACTGACGCCGCTTGCCCGTATCCGCGGTTATGCCTCCGGCGGTGTTTCTCCGTCAATGATGGGTCTGGGGCCGGTTCCGGCCACGCGGAAAGTGCTGGAGAAAACCGGGCTGTCACTGAAAGACATCGACCTTATCGAAGCCAACGAAGCATTTGCTTCCCAGTTCCTCGCTGTCGGCCGTGACCTGGGGTTTGATCCTGAAAAAGTGAACATCAACGGCGGGGCGATTGCCCTGGGTCACCCGATTGGTGCGAGTGGTGCCCGTATCCTGGTGACACTGCTGCATGCATTACAGGCTCAGAATAAAACCACCGGACTGGCGACACTGTGTATCGGTGGCGGGCAGGGGATTGCGATGGTGATTGAACGTCTGTAATCCGGTGGCATAAAAGCTGTCTGTTCAGCCGGTGGCAGGATAACGGTCACCGGCTTTTTTGCGTTGTTTTCGGTATTTTTGACAAAATCTGAAGTAAGTTAATTTCCCGGGTAAAATATTTACATTAATTTAATTTATTAAATGTGGTTTGATAGTCATATTAGGATGAGTTTTCATTCTGTTATGCTGAAATCCGAGGTGTGGGATCAAACACACCTTTTCACATCCTGTAAAAGCTCGGAATTTTTATTCGAATGAAGTGAAAACATGTTTTTTTTCTAATTATTTGGTATATAACACTTATTTTACTAATTCATTGTTCTTTCGATCGATTTATATTTTGTGATATTATCTCGTTACACTATGATTTTAAAGGCGAAACATATAGAAACATCCGGTCTCATTTTCCCTTTCATGTACTCACAAACAGTATAACCTTTGGTTTTTCAAAAATGCCCCTATCTGCGATAAACTACTTATAGTTTTAAGTGTTTTCTCCGGGATCAGTGAGCTAAACAAGGAATTTTAGTGATGGTCTTTATAGGGTTATTGATTAATGATGAAGAAATATGCGGTATCCGAAGCTATCGGACAGGTTATCAGACAATACCGGACCAATGCAGGTCTGACCACAAAGCAGCTGGCACACAGAATAGGGATCAGCCAGCAGCAGCTTTCGCGTTATGAGCGGGGGGTAAACCGTATCGATGTGGACACGTTGTTACGTATCAGTCTGGCGTTCAGACTCACTCCGGGGCGTTTTTTTGAGGAAATGAATGCAACCGGCACCGGGCTGGATGACATTATTTATGAAAATGAAGACGGGAATATTCAGGAAATCCGGATGAGCCTTATTGCGGACAGCATTATTTCGCCGCGTGATTTTTAATTACCAGAATTTCCGTTTTTAAATAAAAAAGACAGACCGGTACAGTTTATTTACGAATTACTGTACGGGTTTGCCGTGTCCGCCATCCGGCAGAAATAAAACAGTAATACCGATGACAGGGTGGCACCGGGAGCGATTTCAGGCGAAAAAAAGCGGGAGAGGGTATCTCCCGCAATATGCTGACCAATTAAGGAACGTAATAATATTGTGGTCAGAAGGACAGAGGTTTTTTTATTCAGACTGCGGTGCTGAGTTTTTTAACTTTCCGGAACCGGTGCTGTGACCGGTTCCGGGGTTTTACTTTATTTCAGTCAGTGCGGGGCACCGACGGATGGCCTGTTTTCTCTTACCCGTCACTCAAGGTATTTGAAGAACGGTGCGATGAGCAGCAGGATACCGAAGCCCATAACACACCAGGCTTTCCAGTCTTTGAATTTTTTCAGTTTCGCGACACGGAATACCAGGTAAACAGGAATTAAGCAGGAAACGATAGCGTATAACGGGCTACCGATCTGGAAGAAGACAACCACGGAGAACCCTGTGGACACCCATGCAGTCAGTAATGCAACGATGAAGACAGAGATACAGATGTTTAAGACTGTGTGGTTGATTTTTTCTTTATCCATGAAGCGGGAAAGGATGTTAACCGCAAGACCTTTCACGGATTCCTGGAAGCCCAGATAGATACCGAAGAATGCTGTCAGAACCGCAAAAATGTTCAGAACGGTTGTCATCACACTCACGACCGCGCCCGGGATAACCTGAGCAGCAATAGCCAGTGCAGAGATGTTCTGTTCAAACGCGGATACGGCCTGCTCATGGCTGATAGAGAACGTAAAGGAGAATGAGAAGAACAGGATGATAGTCACCAGGGTGATATAGGCCACGCGATGAGCGCGGATAGCACGGTAGGTGGCGACACGTTTGTCTGATTCCAGTTTACGGTATGCGATATTCATCGGGTTCAGGATCTGAACGAAGACCGCAGAGAAGAAAGCAAACGGGACGGTCAGCAGCACGTCACGGGTAAAGTCAGCAATCGGCGGGAACGCAGTGATGTTATTGAAATCCCAGTGAGGGATCATCACCAGACCCAGCGATACAATGATACCCACTTTCACGATAACCATCGGACCGGAAATTTTAAACAGCAGCTTCTCACCTTTGGAGGCAATAAAAATCAGCGCGGCAAAAACAACGACACGATAGATCAGTGAATCTGAAAGCACACCTTCAGTAACACCGAACGTATGGAGATAGGAAGCACTGTCGAAAATAACAGAGAGAGAGTAAATAAAGATACCGTGGATAAGCATCAGGAAGTAAATAACCCCCAGTGCCACACCCCAGTTACTGCCCAGATACTGTGTGATTATGTTTGTGTAGTCTTCACATTCTTCACTTTCAGATAACGTATTCATGTACAGCTTCTGCAACATATACGTTGCCGGATACGCAATCATGAAAGCTAAAATAAATACCCAAATACCTTTCAGACCGATCTGAATCGGCATTACAACGGTACCGGCACCGATCGCCATACCAATACAAAGTACAACCCAGCCGGCGTCATACATTGTGAATGGTATTTTGCCCAGCGCTTTCGCGGAAGTATCGGTTGAGGTCATGTCCGCCATACTAAGCCCCCTTGGTTTTCATAATAATTTATTGTGATTATGGTTTCTAAAAAATTTCAGCACTGCGTTGTTCTTTTTATTACCGCTAAAAATAACCTGTTAAATACTTAAAAAGCACGCCGGAGAGAATTCAGAGTGGCTCTCAATGAATTTTTCCGCGTGCTCTGTGTACTCACCCCGTCTGTGTGTTAACGGCAAATGAGGTGAGTACATACTGCAAGACTTAATTTTCCGCTCTGATCTTAAGCAACTGCTTTCGCAATAGCCTGTTCCAGGTCAGCAATGATGTCTTCAGGTGTTTCCAGACCGACAGAAATACGAATCAGACCATCGGTGATACCTGCTTTCAGACGCTCTTCAGCCGGAACCGGAGAGTGAGTCATTGATGCAGGGTGCTGAATCAGCGTTTCAGTATCGCCCAGGCTTACTGCCAGCATGCATAACTCAACAGCATCCATCACTTTACGGCCTGCTTCGATACCGCCTTTGATTTCAAAGCTGATCATACCGCCGAAGTTGCTCATCTGTTTTTTCGCTAATTCGTGCTGCGGGTGAGATGGCAGACCCGGGTAGAATACAGCTTCTACGTTCGGGTTAGATTCCAGATATTTAGCCACTTTCATTGCGTTAGAGCAGTGACGTTCCATACGGACGTGCAGTGTTTTCAGGCCGCGCAGGGTTAACCATGCGTTGAACGGGCTCATTACGCCACCGGTGATGTCTTTAACACCAACCAGACGAGCCTGGGTCAGGAAGTCAGCAGGACCGACAATCACACCACCGATAACATCACCGTGGCCGTTGATGTATTTGGTCACACTGTGAACAACAATGTCTGCACCTAATTCCAGAGGACGCTGGCAGTACGGAGACATGAAGGTGTTATCCACAACCAGCATTGCGCCGCCTTCGTGAGCAACATTTGCCGCTGCTTCGAGGTCGATCATTGCCAGAGTCGGGTTAGCCGGGGTTTCGACGTAAACCATTTTGGTATTTGGCTTCATTGCCGCTTTGATGTTCGCAGGGTCATTTGCGCGAACGAAAGTGACTTCGATACCGAATTTAGGGAGGGTGTGAGACAGCAGAGCATAAGTACAGCCGTACAGCGTGTCAGAAGCAACGATATGGTCGCCCTGGCCGCACATAGTCAGGATAGTGGTAGAGATAGCTGCGATACCGGAAGAAGTCGCCAGAGCAGCTTCGCCGTTTTCCAGTACACGCATTTTTTCTTCTAATGCTGCGTTAGTCGGGTTACCTAAACGTGAGTAGATATAACCTTCTTCTTCTAATGCGAAACGTGCTGCCCCTTGTGCTGCGCTGTCGAAGACGAATGTAGAGGTCTGATAGATTGGGGTTGATAACGCACCAGTCAGTGGATCAGCCTGCTGGCCGGCGTGAACAATCTTAGTGTCATAACCTTTATTCGTATAATCGTGCATAAATCCTCCAAAGAATAATTTTTTATTATGCCAACATGTGTTGTTGTTGCAGTAATAAAAGCAATAGCCGTGCCAACTCAGGAGTTATTTTTATAACACATTGAATTAAATGAGATAAATAATTTTAAGACATAGCTTAGATGAAGTAAGAACAAAAGAAGTGGAAAGCAGAGTGTAAGTAAAAATGACAAGGTGTAAAGAAAATTGACAGCGGGTTGCCACTTTCTGATAGTGAGGTTAATCACATTGGGGGATAAAACCGGACTTGCGTCACATTATAGCCCCAAAAGGGAAGAGTGATCCAGATCTCTTTTTAAATTTTTCCCTGAATCGATACGTCCGGCTGTTGATAATGATCAACGTCAGGAATAATCAATTTCATTGATGACCACATTTTTAATGATTTACCACTCCAATAAAAGCAGGTGTAAACCTGATAACCTGCGGACTTTTTTTCATAGAATTGAGATATCTGGCGGGTACAAGGCAGTTGAACTTGTTTATAGTACAGAATGTAACAGAACCCAAAAATAACAATTATACTCTGTATGGTAAGCCCGCTTATTATATGGTTTTTTTATTGCGCACTATTTTGTTGTGTTTCGCCCTTTGTTCACCTCTTCATGGGTACCTTAAATAGGTTAACTCTGGCAAGGTAGGTGAAGAATGAGCACTACATACACTAACCGGGAGTGACTAAACACATGTCTGCATATAGATGGTTAATTAATACCATTGACCGCGTCGCCATGGTGGAAGAAGTCATCAATGAGTTTTCGGCCTCCGGGATCAGCATTAATTCCATGGAAGTCTTTCCGTGCAAAATTTATGTCAAATTCAATACGGAGTGCGAGCGGGATGTTAAGCTGCTGCTGAGCAAACTCCTGCTTAATCCTGATGTTATCAGTGTCACCCGTTCCAAATTACAGCCTTACGAGCGTAAAGAAAAAGAATTACAGGCAATTCTGGAATCCACCACGGATGGCATTATCGGTATCAATAATCAGGGTAATATCAACTACTTCAATAAAGTGGCGGAAGATTTTTTCTCGATCTCACGGGAAAATATTGTCGGCGTCAATATCAGCAAAATTCTCAGCGGCAAAAACCAGGCCGTGCTCACCAAACTGCTCGGCGGCAACAGTTTCGATCACTATCAGATGGTCACCGGTACCCCGAAAGGGGAGTTGTACTATATCTGCTCCGGTCGTCCGATTCTGAGTGAAGAGTCCCAGGTGATGGGCGCGGTGATCACCTTTAAAAGCCTGCGTTCAGTGCAGCAAATGGCATCGTCGGTGAATAAAAGCCTGCCGTTCAGCTTTGATGACATTATCTGTGAAAGCGAAGTCATGATGAACCTGATTGATTTTGCTAAAAAAATCTCAATAAGCCCGTATACCGTGCTGATCCGCGGTGAAACCGGCACCGGGAAAGAGCTGTTTGCCCGTGCCATTCATAATGCCAGCGACCGCAGTGCACATCCGTTTGCACCGATTAACTGTGCGGCATTGCCGGAAAACCTGATTGAGAGTGAGCTGTTCGGTTATGAGGGCGGCGCATTCAGCGGTGCCAGCAAAGGCGGAAAAATGGGTCTGTTTGAGTCCGCCAACCACGGTACGGTGTTTCTGGATGAATTCGGCGAACTGTCTCTTATTCTGCAAAGTAAATTATTGCGGGTATTACAGGAGGGGGTGATCCGCAGGGTCGGCGGGCATAAAGAGATCCCGGTGGATGTGCGGATCATTGTGGCGACCAACCGGAATCTGGAAGAGATGATCGAGAACAAATCGTTTCGTGAAGATCTCTATTACCGGATCAACGTGATCCCGATTAATATCCCGCCGCTGAAAGAGCGGAAAACCGATATCCCACTGTTACTGCAGCGTTTTATCAGTAAATACACAACGGAACTGAATAAACAGCTCAGTCTGTCCCAGGATGCATATCACCAGTTAATGGCCTATTCATGGCCGGGCAACGTGCGGGAACTGCAAAACGTGATTCTGCGGGCCATTCATCTGGCTTCCGGGCGGGAAATTACCGTCGGCGACCTGTGGCTGCCCCATGAGGAAGTGATGGTTTCTCCGGTACAGCGGCCACATCCGGTACAGAGAGCCGATGTGTTGCCTGCGGTGCAGCCGGTACCGGAAGAGATCAATCTGAAAGAGTCCCTGGCGCGGCAGGAAAAAAGCCTGCTGGAAGATTATCTGCGCCGCTATGGTTCGGCCCGTAAAGTGTCCCGCGAAATCGGGATGTCCCACACCACCGTACTGAATAAAGCCCGTTATTATAATCTGGAGCATCTGCTGACCTACAGCACGGTGCGCCGGTCAGCAGACAAAACTGATTAATACGGATTGTCATCCCCGCCGGCAGCGGTCCGGCGGGCGGTTTCGTAAGCATCGATAGCCCTGATCCTCGCCATCCGGTGATCAACTACCGGCTTCGGATAATCAATCTCCCGCTGATTCTTCTCCGCCCATTCATGGGGAGTGTGGATATATTTTGCGGGCACATCAGCCAGTTCCGGCAGCCAGCGGCGGATAAAGCTGCCGTCCGGGTCAAACCGTTTTCCCTGGGTGACCGGGTTGAAAATCCGGAAATACGGTACCGAATCATGGCCTGTGGAAGCTGCCCACTGCCAGCCGCCGTTATTGGCAGCAAATTCACCGTCAATCAGTTGTGACATAAAGTAGTGTTCACCACGCCGCCAGTCCGTTAATAAATCTTTGACCAGAAAACTTGCCGTGATCATCCGCAGGCGGTTATGCATCCAGCCGGTTTCATTCAGCTGGCGCATGGCGGCATCGACCAGCGGAAAGCCGGTTTTTCCCTGCTGCCAGGCAAGCAGCCCGCTGCTGTCCGGTGACCAGACAATGGCCTCTGTCCAGCGTTGCATCGGGCGGTGGCGGCTGATATCCGGATGGAGTGCCATCTGATGCAGATAAAATTCACGCCAGATAAGCTCACTGAGCCAGGTATAAGCGCCGCTTTCCGGCTCATCAGCGACCATCGGAAAGTGCAGGCGCAGACGGCTCAGGCACTGGCGCGGGGACAAAATCCCTGTAGCAAGATAGGCGGAGATGCGGCTGGTGCCGCCAATCGCCGGGAAATCCCGTTCAGTTTTGTAATCTGCCGCATGCTTCTGACAGAAATCTGACAGTCGCTGCAGCGCGGCGTCTTCCCCGGAAGGGAAAAGGGCATGCTCCTGCTGCGGCAGGTTTAGCGGTACCGGGGAAACCGGCGGGCCTTTGGCCTCCGGCACCGGCAGCACGCGGATGGTGGTCTGCATCAGTGCGCTGAGAAACGCGCGCCGGAACGGGGTGAACACTTTGTAGAGGCCGCCCTGTTGTGTGCTCACACTGCCCGGCGGCAGCAGAACGCTGTCATCAAAGGCATAAAAACGGCAGGTATCCGGCAGACGGACAGCAAAGCGGGCATCACGGCGCTGTTCATTCAGTCCGTACTGTTTATTGACATACACGGCGGGAATGTGATGCTCACGGCACCACGCAGCCAGCCAGTCAGCGGCATCTTCAAACGTATCACACGGCTGTACGTGCAGGGTGATCCCGAGTGCGGCTGCGGATGTGTTCAGCGCGTGCAGCTGACAGAAAATCAGCGCCTGCTGTGACGGCGACATAGCGTGCTGCTCCCACTGTCCCGGCATGAGGGTAAAAATCAGTTTTACCTGCCGGTGTGCCTGACAGGCGGCGTAAAGCGCCGTGTTATCTGTCAGCCGCAGATCGTGCCGCAGCCAGACAACGGCTGGTGCTGAATCTGTCATAACGTTACCTCCCGCATAAATAATAAAAAGGCCCGCGTCCGGAGAGGCGGGCCTGAGCAGGACATCAGTCCAGTTTAGGGTGCTGATCAATCAGTGACTGACGGCGTTTCTGCAACGCGGCAATCTCCTCATCAATCGCCTCAATCTTGTGTTCGATATTATCGTAATGCTCAAGCAAAATCTCTTTGGCTTCCGCACGGTCAGATGCCGCCGGTGTGGCTCCGCGTAACGGCTTATTGGCGGTTTCTTTCATCACAATCGCGGTAACGGCCCCGATAACGGCAATGACCATCAGATAATAAGCCGGCATATACAGGTTATTGGTCACCTCGACCAGCCAGGCGGCGGCTGTCGGGGTAGCACCGGCAATCAGTACGGAGATATTGAACGAGATAGCCAGCGCACTGTAGCGGATCTTCGTCGGGAAAATAGCCGGTAAAATAGAGGCCATCACACCGGTAAAGCAGTTCAGCAGCACCGCCAGGATCAGTAAGCCTAAGAAAATCAGGCCGATGACACCACTGTTAATCAGCATAAATGCCGGAATCGCCAGCACAAATAACCCGATACTACCGGCGAGAACAAACGGTTTACGGCCGATGCGGTCACTCATCATCCCAATCAGCGGCTGTACAAACAGCATACCAATCATAATCGCGATAATAATCAGCACACCGTGATCCGCACTGTAGTTCAGGTTATGCGACAGATAACTCGGCATGTAGGTCAGCAGCATGTAATAGGTGACGTTGGTGGCAATCACCAGCCCGACACAAATCATCAGACCCTTACCGTATTGTGAGGCAATGCTGCGCAGTGAAACGCGGGGCTTATCTTCGCCGGTTTCAGGGTTGGCATTTTTCATATCCTCAACATGCTGCTGGAAAGCCGGGGTTTCCTCCAGGGCATGACGCAGATACAGACCGATCACGCCCAGCGGCAGCGCCAGGAAGAACGGGATACGCCAGCCCCATTCGCGGAAGGTTTCTTCGCCGAGAATACTGGAGATCAGAACCACCACACCGGCACCACAGACGAAACCGGCGATGGAGCCGAAGTCCAGCCAGCTGCCCATAAATCCGCGTTTACGATCCGGTGAATATTCCGCTACAAAGATAGCTGCACCGGAATACTCACCGCCCACGGAGAAACCCTGAGCCAGTTTTGCCAGCAGTAACAGAACCGGTGCCCAGATCCCGATACTTGCATAAGATGGGATCAGACCGATACAGAAGGTACTGACGGCCATAATAATGATGGTGACGGAAAGGACTTTCTGACGGCCGAACTTATCGCCCATAATGCCGAAAAAGACCCCGCCCAGCGGACGTACCAGAAACGGTACGGAGAACGTGGCTAACGCCGCGATCATCTGTATGCCCGGAGAGGCGGAAGGGAAGAAGACCTGACCCAGTACATACGCCAGGAAGCCGTAGACCCCGAAGTCAAACCACTCCATGGCATTACCCAGTGAGGCAGCGGTAATGGCTTTCTTTAATTTTCCATCATCAATAATAGTAATATCATTGATATTTAAAGGTTTTTGTTTTGTTTTCTTGCGTCTCATCGTTGTATCCTTTTGTTTTATGACGGGGATTCACGTGACTGAGATTCACTCAAACCCACAACGACTTTTTGTATGATAGTGAATTCATCGGTAGCAGGAGATGTTTAATACTAAATTGGTAAGTATAAATACGTATTTTTTCCTGTATTCATGTTTCCCGTTAAATAGATTAATTATCGGATATAACGCCGCTAACGGCAGGCGGTACAGGAAACCGCAGACAGGACAGGAAGAATAGGAAAGTAGTGTGTTGTAATAACCAAAAAAAGCCCCTTTCTTTTTAAATGAGGTCACCTAATTTAGCATAAATCATATTTTTTGTAAAACCAGTGGTCTTTTGTACTGATTAATACCCTGTATTTGGCATTTAACTCCCGTGAATACAATATGTTCAGTGCTGTTTTTTTTCTTAAAAATCAGTGAAAATACAGTCTGTTCTGAAAGCAGTATCGTTTTACTTGTTATTTTTACAGCGGTTTTATTTCGTAAAATGGGGAATAATCAACGTTAAAATCGGATGTATTTTAAATTATAAGTGAAATTATCATGATAGTGATTGAACGGTGAGCGAAATATAGGGCTGTTCCGCAAAACTGACAATGTTATCAGTATGTTTCACCTGATTTCTCAATTTTCTGTATGCATTTTCCCGATAATTACGTCCATTGTAATTAATATATAATCACTGACCTTAATGATTTCTTTACGTAATAATAAGATAAACTTTGGTGTTATATGCTGAATATACAAATTGTGCAGTGATATCTGTTAATAGCAATTTAAGAAATACATAAATGTTTCAAGATATATCGTTTTTTTTCCATTTAATTGGGGTTTCTTACTCCATTAAAGCCAAATAATCACTATTTTATACCACGAATGTGTCATTTTATTTTTAGTGGTTTATACCTAGTCCCGAGGCTGAAGAAAAGGTAAATATACTATAATACAGAGAGTTATCACTCTTTCGCACACCGAATAATTCTTTTTTTTACAATCCGTTAAGTGCAGGAACGGCAGGTTTCAATTTGGTAAATGAATATGTAATATGTGTTTCAACATGTGTACGGAGCTGGTTTGCATCAGTACATTCATGCGGAAGTTAAAACAACAACAAAGAGTAAAACTTTGTGAATATCAATTGGTCCACTTTCTTTAATAAACGCATATTTTGTTAGTTATCAGAGGGGAATCTGATGATTATCACAGCCATATGTGAGGGATAGCGACATGACCAAAGCAAAAAACTCGATAGCGCGTGCTGTCGGGCAAAAAATTCAGGTGTTACGGAAAGATCACGGTATTACTGCCGCAAGACTGGCTGAAATGATAGAAATCAGCCAGCAGCAGATGTCACGTTATGAACGTGGTGTAAACCGTGTTGATGTGGACTGTTTAGTCCGTATTGCGGATCTCTTTGAAGTACCGGTTGGTTGGTTCTTCACCGGGATTGAAGGCCGGAGTAAACGCGACAGCGGAAATGAACGGGAATCCTGGAAAGCAGAAACCGTTATTTTGCCGGTCGAATCTGAACTGATGTAATGTTGTGATCTTGAGTTTCATCTCAAAAATCCGTTATTAGTCCGCTAATAACGGATACCGTTTTTTACGGGACGTGTTTATTTCTTCATCACCCGCCTTGTGCTATCATTCTGACACACAGCATGTTGTATTACTCTTATAACCCTGTTTATTAATCATTTTAATATTTTGAATCCGTTTTATAACTGGATAAATAAGCAATGAACATTAATCAGCTCAAAAGTTTTGTTGAGGTGGTCAGGAGTGACTTTAATATCACGAATGCCGCCGAGAAGCTGTACACCTCGCAGCCGACAGTGAGCAAACAGCTTAAAATTCTTGAAGATGAACTGAACGTTTCTTTATTCAACCGGAAAAATAATAATTTATTATCACTCAGTCCGATTGGTGAAGAAGTTCATCGCGTTGCCTGCGATATTCTCGCGCAGTTTGATAAAATTAAAAGTCTGGTTTCACATGAAGATACCACGACAAAACAGAATCTCCGTATTGCCACCACCCACACGCAAATCCGTTATAAATTACCGAAAGTGATTGAACGCTTTAATGCGCGTTACCCGAATATTTCGCTGCATTTTCACCAGGGTGCCCCGGCACAGCTGGCGGAAATGGTGAAAAACGGGGATGTGGATTTTGCGATCGCGACCGAATCCCTGCATCTGTATGACGATTTACTGACCCTGCCGTGCTATCAGTGGTCGCGCAGTGCGATTGTGCCGCACGATCACCCGCTGGCACAGAATGAGCAGCTGACGATTCAGGAGCTGGCTCATTATCCGCTGATCACCTATGTATTCGGATTTACCGGCCGTTCCAAGCTGGATCAGGTTTTTTACCAGAACCACCTGACGCCGAATGTGGTATTAACCGCAGTTGATACGGAAATTATTAAATTCTATGTGAAGCGCGGTACCGGTGTCGGTGTTATTTCCTCCGTGGCGTTTGATCCGGCGGAAGACAGTGATTCACTGCGCTGTATTAATATCGGGAATCTGGTGAAGCCGAGCTATACCCATATTTGTATCAGCCGTCATACACATCTGAAGGATTATATGTATGACTTTATTTCCTGTTATGCGCCGCATCTTGACCTGAATTATATTCACCAGCCGGAACAGTGGCTGCCGGTTGATCCGAAAGCCCGTGACCGGCTTTACCGCGCATTACCTGAGCTCTGATTCATCCGGTATTCCGGATAAAAAAAGCCCGGTAACGTCGGTTACCGGGCTTTGTGTTTGCTGTGTGTTATCTTTTTTATCGGGTGGCAATATTAATAAAGATTTGCGCACCAATCAGCAGGCAATCGTCATCAACAAAATACGGATTGGCATGCAGATAGTTATTAATTCCTTTGGCTTTGTTACCGCTGCCAAGGAAATACATGGCACCTAATCTGTCTTTGGTAGCATTAATCATATAGCTGAAATCTTCACTGCCGGTCATCGGCTTACCGTTTGAATCAATATTTTCAGCCGGTAAGAAGGCCGCTGCCGCGTTTTTAATCACTTCCGCGGCTTTCGGATGGTTAATCACCGCCGGGTAACCGCAGGCTTCCAGGGTGGTTTTGAAACCACCGGCTTCACTGCGGGCCACAATCTCTTTAAAGCTGGCTTTTAAGATCTTATCGGTTTCTTCATCCATAGAACGGATGGTACCGCGCGCCTGTACATAATCAGCCAGCGCATTCGGAATAGTACCGCCGTTGATCATACCGCAGCCGAAAACGGCCGGGCTGAAAGGATCGGTTTTCTTGGCGACGATATAATCCATGTAATCAATGATTCGGGTGGCTTCGCGGATAGCATCCAGCCCTTTGTGCGGGGTGGAACCGTGCGCGGAAACACCGTGTACGTCCAGCGTCCAGGCAGAGCCGTAAGAGGACATCACACCCGCGTTAAAACGGATGCAGCCGGTTTCAATCGCGGCATCGTTGTGGAGCCCGTAGACTTCATCCACGCCATCCATGCAGCCCATTTCCACCATTTTATCCGCACCCGGCACGCGCATATCTTCTTCCGCCATCTGGAAGACAAAACGGACGTTATGTGTCAGTTCATCACGATGTTCGCTCAGGTATTTTGCCGCAGTCAGTGCGATGGTCATATGGGTGTCGTGACCACAGTTGTGGGCGCAGCCTTCGTGTACGGAACTGTGCTCGTTGCAGGTCATGTCCGGCATTTCCAGGCCGTCGATGTCGGTGCGGTATGCAATCAGGCGGTATGCCGGATTGACAGTCAGTTCAGCGGTAAAGCCGGTGTATCCCTCAAACTGACGGAGGGTATAGCCGAAGCTTTCCATCAGTTCACGGCAGTATTTTGAGGTTTTATATTCTTCACCGGACAGCTCAGGGATTTTATGTAAATCCTGGCGCGTTTTTTTGCTGAACGCCTCAAGCGCAAAGAGTTTTTCACTGATATTGTATTTATTGGTCATTACATTTACCCCGTAACTGAAACCGGTTGGTGTGCTGATAAAGAATCCCTGATGTAAGCGCGGGTATGACCGGAAACCGGTCATACCACAGCGCCGGCGCAACATGAGTACATTTTATTTTTACGAAAAAAAGTCTGCTTTCCGGAACCGGCGGGTTTCTGTCAGCAGCTGTTTTCGTTATTATTTGCAGGAGGGATTTTAACGTCAGTATTAAAAAAGTGAGCGTGACAGAGATCGTGTTTATATCATATCAGTATTTCATGGTGCATGAATAATAAGGATGATCTCTGTGGAAAATAATATAAATGCGATAATTTATATTATATTTATCTTTAATATCAATCAATTAAATGAATTTTCATTTTCTTGTTTTTTATGCTTATTTTGTGTGAAATATAAATCACCCTCCCAGAATGACGATAACATTAATATTATTAAACAGAAGTTAAGATAAGTGTATTTATATATCCTTGCAGCCATTTTTGTATTATTCAGCCGGTTTTCCGGAAATACCCTGAATTAGTGCTGTAAATTTACCTTATTACTGGTGGTTTTATCTGCGGCGAGCCCGGGCTACACTGAATTGACAGGATAAACACACAGAGCAGACCGGTATTGTTCTGTGCGGCATCTTATTGCGAATCAGATTTATCACCAGTAAGAGGGAAGATTTACGATGAAGCAGACTGTAGCGGGTTATATCGCCAAAATGTTAGCGGATGCAGGAATCAACCGTATCTGGGGTGTCACCGGAGACTCACTGAACGGGTTGAGTGACAGTTTACGCAAACTGGGCAGCATTGAATGGATGGGTACCCGGCATGAGGAAGTGGCGGCGTTTGCCGCCGGAGCAGAGGCGCATCTGACCGGTAAACTGGCGGTGTGCGCCGGTTCCTGCGGGCCGGGTAACCTTCACCTGATCAACGGATTATTTGATTGTCAGCGCAACCGCGTGCCGGTACTGGCAATTGCCGCACATATTCCTTCCGGCGAAATCGGCAGCCACTATTTCCAGGAAACTCATCCGCAGGAGCTGTTCCGTGAATGCAGCGTCTATTGTGAACTGGTGTCCAACCCCGAACAGATCCAGCAGGTGCTGGGTATTGCCATGCGCAAGGCGATTCTGGAGCGCGGCGTGGCCGTGGTGGTCATTCCGGGGGATGTGGCATTAAGACCGGCACCGGAATCGGCCCGCAATGTCTGGTATGAGCCGTCTCTGCCGCTGGTCATGCCGCAGCGGGATGAGCTGGTGAAACTGGCGGATGCCCTTAACGGCGCGAAAAATATCACACTGATGTGCGGCGCCGGGTGTGCCGGGGCGCATGATGAAGTCATCAAACTGGCGGAAACCCTGAAAGCACCGGTGGTGCATGCGCTGCGCGGCAAAGAGCATATTGAGTATGATAACCCGTACAGTGTCGGGATGACCGGGCTTATCGGTTTCTCTTCCGGCTATTATGCTATGGAGAACGCAGATACCCTGGTGCTGCTCGGCACACACTTCCCGTACCGCGCGTTTTATCCGGCCAAAGCAAAAATTATCCAGGTGGATATCAACCCGGGCAGCCTCGGCGCGCACTGCGCGGTGGATATGGCGGTTATCGGGGATATCAAAGCCACACTTAATGCCATTCAGCCGCGTTTACAGGCCAAAGAGGATCGCACCCATCTGGATGCGGCACTGAAACACTATCAGACCGCCCGCAGTGACCTCGATGCACTGGCAACAGCAAGCAAACGGGAACTGATCCACCCGCAGTATCTGGCGAAAAAAATCAGTGAACTGGCAGACGACGACACCGTTTTCACCTGTGATGTGGGCACACCGACAGTCTGGGCGGCACGTTATCTCACTATGAACGGCAAACGGCGGCTGATTGGGTCCTTTAACCACGGCTCAATGGCAAATGCCATGGCACAGGCTATCGGTGCTCAGGCACTTGATCGCAAACGCCAGGTGGTGGCAATGTGCGGTGACGGCGGGTTCAGTATGCTGATGGGGGATTTTATTTCCCTGGCGCAGATGCAGTTACCGGTAAAAATTGTCATCTTTAACAACAGTGTGCTGGGATTTGTTGCAATGGAGATGAAAGCAGGCGGTTATCTGACTGACGGAACCGATCTCCATAACCCGGATTTTGCTGCTATGGCTAATGCCATGGGGATCAAAGGGATACGGGTTGAAGACAGCGAATCACTGGATGATGCACTGAAAACGGCATTTGCCCATGACGGTCCGGTTTTAGTGGATGTGGTGACCGCCAAACAGGAACTGGCCATGCCGCCGGAAATTAAGTTTGAGCAGGCCAAAGGCTTCAGTCTGTATATGCTGCGCGCGATTATCAACGGGCGTGGTGATGAGATTGTGGAGCTGGCAAAAACCAACTGGCTGCGCTGAATCCGCAGAGAGAAAAAATGCCGCGAATGCGGCATTTTTTGTTCAGTACCCGGCAGCGGATTCCAGCCGCCACAGGTGGGCGGCCATCAGAGCCCGCCAGGGCGCGAAATCCGCCAGCCATTCCTGCGTTTCATCCGCTGTTATTTTTTCATCCCGCGCCAGCAGGCGCTGCAGATTACGCCGTACCGCAACATCGCCGTGCAGTGAGCCGTTCAGATAGTTAAAGCCGCGCAGCAGCGCATAGCTGACTGTCCAGGTACCGATACCCTTTATCGCCGTCAGTGAGGCGGAAACCGCATCCGCATTATCCGGTGTAACCACATCCGGCAGCACCAGTACCCCGCTTTCCAGTTGTTCGCTCAGCGCCAGCAGGGCATTAGCTTTACCGACGGAAAAACCGCAGCTGCGCAGACCGTCAAAATCGGTCTGTAAAATATGCGCTGCGTCCGGATAGCACCACAACCCGGAGGAGTGACGCAGGCCGATATGCTGAATCAGGCGGCGGCGGATAGAAATCGCCGCCTGAACACTGATTTGCTGCCCGATAATCGCCCAGTTAATGGCTTCAAACGGCGTAGCGGACTGGTAGATCCGTAATCCTTTCTGCCGTCTGATCAGCGGCCCGGCCAGAGGGTGATCCTGATATTGTTCTTCGAATGCCTCTACCGGCTGGATCAGGCCGAGCATATGCCGGGCGAGATGCTGCATACGGGCTTCGTCTTCCGGCAGGGGCCCGGGGCCGTCTGTCGTGAGGGTGACACGGGCTTCCCCGGCGCGAATTTCCAGGGTCAGCAGGGCGGGATGACCATGCAGACAAATCCCTTTCATCACCCGGTTCCCTGTGACGTCTTCAGCCACATGGTGGTTATCACGTAAATGAAATGCGAGAAAATCCGCTGTATGATAAGGCTCGGGTAACGGAACGGCAATCGTCAGATTTTTGTCATTATTCAACTTTTCATACCTCAGAACAGGGCGGGTAACTGACCGGATTATAGTCGTTTTCATGTCCGGGTGTGTCATTTTGGCTGAAATGTTTATTTACATAATAATAGGTGGATTATTCTGAATGAACTCCGGATATAAAGTGTGGTACTTATACGTATGAACAAATGAGTTTTATTTCAGCATATTCATTTTTTGCCGTTGTCTGTGTGGCATAACCGGGACAAAAGCAGAGGTTATTGTTGTCACAATGCATATAATTGACGCCCGGTGTTTCATGTTCCCCGGAGGAAGAGTTCAGCCGGAGATAGTTACAGCACAGCAGCACAACTCAGAGCGGATAAAGGCATTACCGATGGATATAAAGCAATATTACCTTGAGGTTGCGGAAGGTAAAGGTAAGAGGATGACGTCGGAGGTAGTGGCATTCCCTCCCTCGCGGCTCAACCTGGCAGAGTTAGAAGAGCGTTTGGCATCACAAACCTTTTTCACACAGGGTGATATTGAATACGCGGAGCATGATGAGAACAGCTTTTATTACACCTGTCATTACGGTGATGAAGAGCTGCTGTTTCTGGTGTCACTGGCACCGCGGGCACCGGAACTGGAAATTAATCCTTATTATTCAACCGATCCGCTTTCCCCCGGATTACTGGCCGAAGTCAACCAGACCGTGCAGGACATTTATGTTGAATGTCTTCTGCAGAATGATGTACTGCGAAGTTACCGGTATCAGCTGAAAATGGTGCAGATTCTGGTGCCGGATTTGCTGCTGGGGATTGATATTTCGGCAGCCGGGCGCGGGTTTACCCGTGAGTGGCTTAATTTTCAGCTGGAAAATGACGTGCAGCTGAACATTGAATCCCTGTATACCATTCATGCAATTTATGACACGGAAAATTCCCCGCCGACCATGTACTGGTTCCACACACACGGCCTGCTGCGCTGCGGGATCCCGGAAGTGGAACTGCTGCTGCCGCATACCATTAATGCCTACTACGGCATTCCTGATCTGCTGCGCAGTTTTATCGGGCAGAGTCTTAATGAAGGCAAAGTGCTGTTCAATGAGCCGATGTTGTGCGGTCAGACTGAAAAACAGCTGGAATATATTGTGGCACTGCCGTACCAGGAAGGGATCCGTCAGATCAACAAAAACACCCCGATCGACCAGCTGAAGCCTCTGGAAGCGATCGATTACTCTCACGATAATATGCCGGAAAATGAATTTCTCGGTGATCGCGGTGATCGCGATGATCAGCATGACCATCCGTCCTGTATGCTGTTCCGGGTAAATGAAAGTTCGCCGGTGTTACAGACATTTTTCCGTGGTTTCGACGATGATGCGGCGATTATGTTTTACCGCCCGAACAGTGAAACTCATGAAATGGCCGTAAAAGCACGGCTGCGCTGGCACTATTTTGCCCAGATGTTTACGGAATACGGGCAGCCGGTGGTTAAAACGAAAAAAGGTCTGCTCGGGGGGTTATTCGGTAAAAAAGCCGGTGAGGAGGAGGGTGAGCATCCATGGGCGTTTATGGTCAAATGCGGCATTCCTTACGGGGATGATGATGACCTGGAGCACATGTGGTTTATCCCGGAAACACTGGATAATGACGTGTTTACCGGCAAACTCATCAACCAGCCGTTTTATGTTGAAGAGATGCAGGAAGGCGGTGTCTATCCGCTGAATACAGAAATGCTCACCGACTGGAATATCTATTTTTCCGGTGAGAAATACACCCCGGATACCATCTATCAGCTGCTCAGCCCGTCACAGGTTCACTGAGAACGGATTGTTCCGTAAAAAGCGCTGAAACGGAAGTCGCCCCCGATAGTCGGACACCCAATTATCGGGGGTTTTTTGTACCTATGAGCAGTCTGACAGTGAAAGGGCTGATTATTTGCAACAAGGCCGTTATAGCTAAAGCAGGTAATTACACGAGTCTGTAATTTAAATTATCAGTTCGCCAATATCGTTACGATAATTCTATTTCTGCTGAAAAATCGAAAGCAGTTAAACCTGCATCTTCTACTCTTTGTTTAAATTTATCCGTCACAAAAACCCGGCTAATATCTTCATCAATAGTGAACAGATATTCATCAGTAATGTTATCTCTAATCAGAACAGGCTTCTCAATCATTAATCCATTAGGATATTCCCGATAAACAGATTTTTTTCTGTCAAAACATTCTGAAAGCGGATTTGTTGGATAATAGCCAACAAATTTTTTCCTGGATACTTACACCCCCAAGGGCAAAACAGCAGCCCGCCGCCCGCCATTACCTTAACAGGGCACTGGCTGAAAGCGGCAGGATTTGAGACCGGTTTCACATTTACTGTGAAGATTTTAAACGGCTGTTTGGTATTAATCCCAGACAGCGAAGATATCCGGACGATTAAGCAGCAAAATCAGCAGCAACAACAAGCCCAAATCGCTGCGTTTAAACTTAAGGTTAAGGCGCTGTTCGGGGAGTGATGTGGTGTGATTTACCTGCTTTGGTGTATGGGTTATAACCAAAGCAGGTAGTTACACAATTGTTTTTTTTAATTATTTATATATTCCTTTTTCTTCTGCAATGGATATTAATTCATCCTGCAATGACCCCTGAATTTCATCACCATTATACGAAACGGTAAAATCACCATCTATATTAGGTGGAAAATGAGAGCCATCGAGTGTCCCAAAGATAACCGAAGATGTATCAACCATAGTCAATCGAATAAAATTGAAAACAGAAATCTGGTCTTCACTTGGTAATTTAGCTAAAGAATTTCGCATTTTTGAGTAGGGGTCACCATTATCATTTTCCTTAGATAAATCAGTGAGATTCTTTTTATAACTCATAAATACATCATCTAAAATCTCACTTGCAAGTGATGTTACAACCAATTCATCTTTTTTCATGCTACCTCCTAACATCCCTTTATCATCTTATTATTTGTTTTTCTCATCTCAGGATACACTTCTTTATTTTTCACGATCAGTTCTTTAAGAGCGCTATTAGAAATATCTGAATATACACGTCTTAACTCTCTAATATTTCTTGACAACAATTCTCTGGCATTTTCAAATGGCAAACCTGTCGATGAACTTATTTCACTACGTGAAACATTTATTGGGGATTTTAATGAATTAACATTTCATAAAATGAATATTTAGCCCCCCCTCGTTACATAAATCAACAAATTTTTGAGAAACTACCATTCTTTCACAGAAAACAGCATCTCTGGCAATATAAAATTCCGCATCACATTTATAAGCAGGTGTATCAATCAACTTGGTACCATCAGTAAGTTTTCTAAAAATAGTTTTTTCATTATCAATTATTGGTAAATAATTATTAACCTTACAGAGGTAGATGCTTTCACCCTCTCCATCTAAAAGACATTTATATAAAGATAATTCAGTTATCCCTTTACACTCAAATAAAGATTTTGCCTTGTGTGAGAAAATAGGAATCCCAATGTTAGCAGGAAAGTAATCAATATTTTTTAAATCATCTTTGCTTAAGTTTCTTTGCAACTTACACGTTGGTTCTAAATATGATAAAAACTTACCATCCCCATCATTCCAAATAAAAAATCCAGATAGCCTTGATTTTTTGTCTAAAACATCAACAAGTGCATTTCCGAATGAAAAACTACTAATAGTATAAATATTCACCTTACCTCCGATGCTATGCACATGTAAGCTTCCCTGTTTTAAATCCTTTACGAGCCTCATGTTGTATGTTTAGCACTTCATTTTGTATTCGTCGATAATCCCATTTTTCATTATGCGCAATTCGTTCCAAAGCATCTAACTTTGATTTCATCATTTCATCATTTCATCATTTCATTATATGCCGCATGTTCTTTAGTCCACCCTCGGTGAAGCCCTAAATCGGGATTAGGATCGATTCCTTTTGCTACTGGTAACCGCATCATGTTTGATGCCCCATTAATACTCATTCCTGATTGTACAAAAATAGGATGATTTCTGAGTGAATAAGGAATTATATGTTGGCGCTGATACCCGCGAGTTGTATCCATCCACGATGGAAAACGATCCCAACCCCACGGATCAACCCACACCATCGTATTCGGTGCATACTGATACAGATTTAACCCGCCCAGCAGCCCTATCGGGTCATAGGGCGCATTCCGGTGCGGTTGTACTGTCCGGTGCCCTGCAAGCCCCGCTGCGCCTCACTTTTTAAAGAGCGATTCGTCTGTTAAGCCGCTTCCGGGAACCACGTTTGCCCGATGTGCGTTTTGTCGGGTTTACCCGCTCCTAATTTCAGCCATTACCTTAAAAGGGCACTGGCTGAAAGCAGCAGGATTTGAGACCGGTTTCACATTTACGGTGAAGATTTTAAACGGCTGTTTGGTATTAATCCCGGACAGCGAGGATATCCGGACAATTAAACAGCAAAATCAACAGCAGCAAGCTCAGATCGCCGCGTTTAAACTTAAGGTTAAGGCGCTGATCGGGGAGTGATGTGATTTACCTGCTTTGGTGTGAGGTTATAGCCAAAGCAGGTAAATACAGAACTATTTATTTGTCGTATCATAACCTAATATATCTAATGCTGATTCCGCTGCATCTCTAATGTCAACATCATCAGAATTCAATGATATTTTTAAACCGTTGATCATACTATTATCACAAAAAGCAGCAGAGACTTGAGTTACCCAATATCGGATGCTTTTTGGTATTGTTATGTCTTCAAGAACATTTTTTATTTCCTGCTTTACTTTTTCAAGTTGACATTTATAAAAAAAATCCTCAACTAATTGATATACTCCCCATCCATCACCATCTCCATACGATCTTAGAAATAAATTAATCGCTCGGTCATCTGGATGACTAATAAAATAGCACCTGACTGAATCATATTGATTTATCAACTCTTCCGTCAAATCTTTATCTGATGGCATAGGTTGATGATTAGACAGGAATTGTAATGCTTCATCTGTTGTCATGCTATACCTCTAATGCCTTCCAAACAGCTTTGTTTTGTTTAATCAATTCTGATAATTGTCTGTTAATAACATCACGACTATAACCTGCATCCCGCAATATTTTCCTTAAATCAACAATATCTCTGGCTAAATACTCTCTATGGCTTAACCCTTTAACCATTGGTTTTTTAAATGTCCATGTTAAATCATGAAGATCCTTTTTAAGATTAATTGTAATACCTCTACCATGAGTTGTCGGACTGGCTGCATTTTGTATTGCATGGTGTGGTGTATGTGTTGAATTTAATCCGTTCTTTATATTTGCATTTCTTACTTGGTTATATGTACCAACATAAAGATCCTCCCCTGGTTTAGCTAATTTCGATGAGCTTGGAGAACAAGCCCAACCCCATGGATCAACCCACGTCAACGGATTCGGTGCATACTGATACAGATTTAACCCGCCTGCCAGGCCGATAGGATCCTGCTGGGTAAAGCGTCCCGTATCCGGCGCGTAGTACCGGAAAGTATTATAGTGCAGTCCCGTTTCTCTGTCGAAATATTGACCCTGAAAACGTAAATTCTGCAGCCCCCGGAAGCCCGGCACCGGGCGGGTTTCACGCCGTAATTTTCCCCACAGGCTGTAGTCGCCGTGCCAGATTATGCGCCCCTGACTGTCCGTCAGTTCTTCCGGCAGGCCGTTCAGGGCAACGTGGTAATACGCAATATCCGTTGTCTGTTTTTCCGGATGGTCAAAGCTTTCTATCCGTGCCAGCGGGTTATAGCTGCCGCTGTTATAAACGTAATGCAGAGTCAGATGCACGGATTTACTGCTCTTCTCCGCTGCCAGCCGCAGGCCGTTCCAGCAGAACTGCACCGTTTCTTCCGGCACCCGGTTTTGCGGCGGCTGGTTCAGCCGCTGTGCCTGTACCGACTGCCAGATCCGTTTGGCGGTCCGGCGCCCGAGGATGTCGTAATCATATTCCGCCCGCTGGTTCCCCTGCGGGTCATGCGCAAAGGTCACTGCGGTGATGCGGTGCTCCGCGTCATAGTGATAATGCTGACACTCCGCACTGTCCCGCACCCGGCGCTGTGCCATACGGCCGAAACCGTCATACGTGTAGTCGTACTCCTCACTGGTGGTCACCTGGTTATTAAACGCCACCTGCCGCTGATGCCCCAGTAAGTTCGCCGCTTCATCATACAGAAACAGCTCTTCGCTGAACCCGTTCAGACGCCGGGTCAGCTGCCCCAGCGGGTCATAACGGTAGGTTTCATACTGCCAGTGACCCTGTGTTAACGGCGAATCCGCCTGCCCGTAACTGACACTGCGCTCCGTCAGGTTATTGTGTTTGTCCCAGGTATAACGTTTATCAATGGTGGCCGCCGTGACCCGCGAACTGTTCGCCCGCCGTGCTATCTGCGCGGTGATACGCCCGCTGCTGTCATACTCCGTCCGCTGATCAAGCCCGCCGGAGAGCCGGTTGCTTTCCCGGTGCAGCCGGTCGCGGCTGTATTCCGCCAGTACCGTCTGTTTTCCGCGCTCCCGCCAGTTCATCTGCTGAAGATGCCCGGAGCCGTAATACAGATAACTCAGTGACTGCCCGTCCAGCAGCTCTGTGCTGCTGAGGTTGCCGTTGTCATCGTAACGGTGACGGTATACCCCGGCGCTGTTCCGCTCGGACAGCATCTGTCCGTTCAGATCATACTCAAATTCCAGAATATCCTGCCACGGTACTGCCTCCCCGCTGAGCTGTGCTGCTGACCAGGCGGTCAGCGGCGCACGCCGCAGTGTCAGGGCCGTTTTGCCGTACTGATACCCGGTGCGGTAATCGCGGTTTTCCCGGACGGTCAGACGGCACAGTAAATAAAGCCCTGAAAACAGAACGGTTTTACACGGTCGGCTATGCCCCCAAGGGCAAAAACAGCAGCTCGCCGCCCGCCATTACCTTAAAAGGGCACTGGCTGAAAGCCGCAGGTTTTGAGACCGGTTTCACATTTACGGTAAAGATTTTAAACGGCTGTTTGGTATTAATACCGGACAGCGAGGATATCCGGACAATTAAGCAGCAAAATCAGCAGCAGCAAGCCCAGATCGCTGCATTTAAACTTAAAGTTAAGGCGCTGATCGGGGAGTGATGTGGTGTGATTTACCTGCTTTGGTGTGTTGTTATGGCCAAAGCAGGTAAATACAGAACTATTTATTTGTTTCCCGAATTTTAGCCAAGCCTTTTTCTAGCCGGCTAATATTTTCATATTTATTCGGGGCTGTACTCTTTGAAAGATAGTTCTGCCAACCTACAACCACCTTTTTATAAAACTCAAGTCCCTCATCAGTAACATTTGACATTTTTAACACTGTATCAAGCTTAAGATTTCCTTTGCTATCAAACGGTTTGATATTAATGAGTAAATTATTTTCTTCCATGAATCTTAGAAGAGAGACGGAACTACGAATAATACTATCTTCCCATTCTTTACTTTTATTTCTAGTAATTAGCATTGGGATATTATGCAGATTTAAATCTATGTCACTCATCATTTTACCCTTATAACCATAGATACATCATCAAGTGATATTAATTTACCAGTGTTTTTATTTTTCACATAAATACCGCCAGCTTGTCTAATCCTATCTTCTTTAGCTAACTGAACGTCTTTAGGTGCTGTTTTACTGGTAATCTCAACGGGTCTCCATTTTCCATCCTGTCCTTTTACCACAAAGTCAATTCTCCGACGTTCTCCCGTCAAAGGATCTTTAACAGATTTACCATCTGCCCCGCGCAAATACCTTTCGCTCAGAACATTTTCTTTTCCGTAACGTTTTTCCAGTATTTCCTGTGCCCGTTTCTCACGGGCTGTGCCCGCAACTTTATTCGGTATACAAGCCCAACCCCACGGATCAACCCACCCGACCGGATTCGGTGCATACTGATACAGATTTAACCCGCCTGCCAGGCCGATAGGATCCTGCTGGGTAAAGCGTCCCGTATCCGGCGCGTAGTACCGGAAAGTATTATAGTGCAGTCCGGTTTCTCTGTCGAAATATTGACCCTGAAAACGTAAATTCTGCTGCCCCCGGAAGCCCGGCACCGGGCGGGTTTCACGCCGTAATTTTCCCCACAGGCTGTAGTCGCCGTGCCAGATAATCCGTCCCTGACTGTCCGTCAGTTCTTCCGGCAGGCCGTTCAGGGCAACGTGGTAATACGCAATATCCGTTGTCTGTTTTTCCGGATGGTCAAAGCTTTCTATCCGTGCCAGCGGGTTATAGCTGCCGCTGTTATAAACGTAATGCAGAGTCAGATGTGCGGATTTACTGCTCTTCTCCGCTGCCAGCCGCAGGCCGTTCCAGCAGAACTGCACCGTTTCTTCCGGCGCCCGGTTTTCCGGCGGCTGGTTCAGCCGCTGTGCCTGTACCGACTGCCAGACCCGTTTGGCGGTCCGGCGTCCGAGGATGTCGTAATCATATTCCGCCCGCTGGTTCCCCTGCGGGTCATGCGCAAAGGTCACTGCGGTGATGCGGTGCTCCGCGTCATAGTGATAATGCTGACACTCTGCACTGTCCCGCACCCGGCGCTGTGCCATACGGCCGAAACCGTCATACGTGTAGTCGTACTCCTCACTGGTGGTGACCTGGTTATTAAATGCCACCTGCCGCTGATGCCCCAGTAAGTTCGCCGCTTCATCATACAGAAACAGCTCTTCACTGAACCCGTTCAGACGCCGGGTCAGCTGCCCCAGTGGGTCATAACGGTAGGTTTCATACTGCCAGTGACCCTGTGTTAACGGCGAATCCGCCTGCCCGTAACTGACACTGCGCTCCGTCAGGTTATTGTGTTTGTCCCAGGTATAACGTTTATCAATGGTGGCTGCCGTGACCCGCGAACTGTTCGCCCGCCGTGCTATCTGCGCGGTGATACGCCCGCTGCTGTCATACTCCGTCCGCTGATCAAGCCCGCCGGAGAGCCGGTTGCTTTCCCGGTGCAGCCGGTCGCGGCTGTATTCCGCCAGTACCGTCTGTTTTCCGCGCTCCCGCCAGTTCATTTGCTGAAGATGCCCGGAGCCGTAATACAGATAACTCAGTGACTGTCCGTCCGGCAGCTCTGTGCTGCTGAGGTTGCCGTTGTCATCGTAACGGTGACGGTATACCCCGGCGCTGTTCCGCTCGGACAGCATCTGTCCGTTCAGATCATACTCAAATTCCAGAATATCCTGCCACGGTACTGCCTCCCCGCTGAGCTGTGCTGCTGACCAGGCGGTCAGCGGCGCACGCCGCAGTGTCAGGGCCGTTTTGCCGTACTGATACTCGGTGCGGTAATCGCGGTTTTCCCGGGCGGTCAGGCGGCACAGTAAATAAAGCCATGAAAACAGAACGGTTTTACACGGTCGGCTATGCCCCGAAGGGCAAAAACAGCAGCCCGCCGCCCGCCATTACCTTAACAGGGCACTGGCTGAAAGCGGCAGGATTTGAGACCGGTTTCACATTTACCGTCAAGATTTTAAACGGTTGTTTGGTATTAATCTCGGACAGTGAGGATATCCGGACAATTAAGCAGCAAAATCAGGCGCAACAAGCCCAAATCGCTGCGTTTAAACTTAAGGTTAAGGCGCTGATCGGGGAGTGATAACATATCAAAATGAAGCAGTACACTCACAATAAATGTACTGCTTTGAAATATATGTTTCAGTCCAATTCATTTTCATTAATGAGGTGACCAATAAAATCACCGAAAGAATGAGTCAAATATCTTTGCGCATATTTATGATTATCTTTTAAACTTAATTCATCATCAAATGAATCTACAGAGTAGAAAACAATACTATTGTCGTTTTTATTTACACAGAAAAAATTTCCGCCCCAATCAATACCAAACGGTATTAAATTATCAGGGATCACAGCCTTCATTAACATATTGAAATAGCAACACTCTATCAAAGCATTATCTGAGCCACCAGAAACCTCATTATACTTAAATGACTTAAATCTAGAAATTTCAATAGGTTCGAATTCATCATCACTACACCACCAACTATTTGAAGGTGTGCCACCATTAAACTGTAGATAATGTTTTATAAATATATCTTCAAAATTGTAATTTAACTTTCTTTCTATTTCATCAATATCAGATTTTGTAACGTTTTTCTCGCAATTGATAAAAAAATTATTCATATACAGCATCCTTATATTCTAGCACTTACCTTTCAATGCTTTTGGTACTCGACCTTTTAACCATCCTTTGGTGTGTGATTTTTCTACTGCATCAGCAGTACCATATTTCACATCAAAGTGCTTTTCAAATTGGGATACAGAACCACCGTGCGGGAATGTTGCTTCATGCGCAGAGGTCTTAACCAATTGCATAGTTGTTTTTCCTGTTTTTGGATCAAAGTCGTCATAATGATGCCATGTATAATTCGCTGCATCAGCTTTTGATATACCAGCGGCTTTAAATGCCTCTGCAAAATCTCGGCTACGAGAACCTTGCATTGTTATCGATACAATATTTTTCTGGTTACCTGTTGTCGGAAATAAATCAGGACTACCCGTAAAGTCCACACCTGAATATCTTGATAACCCCCACGGATCAACCCAACCCACCGGATTCGGCGCATACTGATACAGATTCAGCCCGCCCATCAGCCCTATCGGGTCCTGCTGGGTAAAGCGTCCCGTATCCGGCGCGTAGTACCGGAAGGTATTATAGTGCAGTCCGGTTTCTCTGTCGAAATATTGACCCTGAAAACGTAAATTCTGCTGACCCCGGAATCCCGGCACCGGGCGGGTTTCACGCCGTAATTTTCCCCACAGGCTGTAGTCGCCGTGCCAGATAATCCGTCCCTGACTGTCCGTCAGTTCTTCCGGCAGGCCGTTCAGGGCAACGTGGTAATACGCAATATCCGTTGTCTGTTTTTCCGGATGGTCAAAGCTTTCTATCCGTGCCAGCGGGTTATAGCTGCCGCTGTTATAAACGTAATGCAGAGTCAGATGTGCGGATTTACTGCTCTTCTCCGCTGCCAGCCGCAGGCCGTTCCAGCAGAACTGCACCGTTTCTTCCGGCACCCGGTTTTCCGGCGGCTGGTTCAGCCGCTGTGCCTGTGCGGACTGCCAGACCCGTTTGGCGGTCCGGCGTCCGAGGATGTCGTAATCATATTCCGCCCGCTGGTTCCCCTGCGGGTCATGCGCAAAGGTCACTGCGGTGATGCGGTGCTCCGCGTCATAGTGATAATGCTGACACTCTGCACTGTCCCGCACCCGGCGCTGTGCCATACGGCCGAAACCGTCATACGTGTAGTCGTACTCCTCACTGGTGGTGACCTGGTTATTAAACGCCACCTGCCGCTGATGCCCCAGTAAGTTCGCCGCTTCATCATACAGAAACAGCTCTTCACTGAACCCGTTGAGACGCCGGGTCAGCTGCCCCAGCGGGTCATAACGGTAGGTTTCATACTGCCAGTGACCCTGTGTTAACGGCGAATCCGCCTGCCCGTAACTGACACTGCGCTCCGTCAGGTTATTGTGTTTGTCCCAGGTATAACGTTTATCAATGGTGGCTGCCGTGACCCGCGAACTGTTCGCCCGCCGTGCTATCTGTGCGGTGATACGCCCGCTGCTGTCATACTCCGTCCGCTGATCAAGCCCGCCGGAGAGCCGGTTGCTTTCCCGGTGCAGCCGGTCGCGGCTGTATTCCGCCAGTACCGTCTGTTTTCCGCGCTCCTGCCAGTTCATTTGCTGAAGATGCCCGGAGCCGTAATACAGATAACTCAGTGACTGTCCGTCCGGCAGCTCTGTGCTGCTGAGGTTGCCGTTGTCATCGTAACGGTGACGGTATACCCCGGCGCTGTTCCGCTCGGACAGCATCTGTCCGTTCAGATCATACTCAAATTCCAGAATATCCTGCCACGGCACCGGCTCCCCGCTGAGCTGTGCTGCTGACCAGGCGGTCAGCGGCGCACGCCGCAGTGTCAGGGCCGTTTTGCCGTACTGATACTCGGTGCGGTAATCGCGGTTGTCCCGGGCGGTCAGACGGCCGGCCGGATCATAGTGATACTGTGTGATAACCGGCGCTTCATCCGGTTGTGCGGGGATCTCCTCCCGGCGGATCAGATTGCCGGCCGCATCATACTGATACTGTTTTTGCTGGCCGATCAGATCCTGCTCACGGGTCAGGCGGTGCAGCGCGTCATACTCAAAGCGGTAGGATTCCTCTTTTTCATTGACCAGCGCTTTCAGCCGCCCGAAACGATCATAACGGAACCCGAGACGGTGCCCCGCCGGGTCGGTACGCTCAGTGATTTGCCCGAAAATATTACGGGCGACGGTGATTTTTTTGCCGCCGCTGTCGGTAAAGCCGGTGACACGCCCGGCATCGTCATAGGAATAGCAGTTATCCCTGCCGTCAGGTAATTCCTCACGCAGCAGTTGTCCGCTCTCCGACCAGTGATAGCGGGTGGTCTGGCTCAGTGCATCGGTGATGGTGAGCAGTTGCCCGCGATCATCATAGGCCAGCGAGGTGTGATAACCGGAGCAGTCAGTGTAGCGGGTCAGTTGCCCGCGGGCATTGTAGCGGTAACGGGTGACACTGCCGGACGGGTCGGTCTGCTGAAGACAATCCCCCTGTTCATCCCACACCCGCCGGGTGGTATGCCCCAGCGGATCCATATACAGGTGGATATCCCCTCTGGCGGTGTAAAACCAGTGATGTGCCGCACCATCCGGCATTACCTGAATCAGCGGAAACGCAAAGTCTTTATCCCACTCAATGGTGATACAGTCGCCGTTCGGATCCGTTTCAGCGGTCAGGTTGCCGCGTTCATCATACGTGTACTGCGAGATATGACCGAGAGGATCAGTGGCTTTTTTCAGTTTACGGTGCTGATCCCAGTCAAAAAGCCAGGTGGCACCGCTTTCATCGGTAAATTCGGTGATCTGATGTTGTTCATTCCAGCGGCGGAAGGTTTCACCCAGTCCGATCCGCTCAGTACGCAGCGATCTCTCTTCCGGGAAATAATGCAGCAGGGTATGCTCAGGCCGCCCGCCATCCGGGGTTTGTAACCAGTGCTCCGCCACTCGGTATACCGGCTGTCCGTTATCTCCGGTTTCATTTTCAAACTGTGCCCAGCGGTAATGGCTCTGTAACCCGGCGGCATTGATATGCATGTCCATCAGCCCGGTCTCTTCATCGCGGGCAAAACGGCGGGTCACGCTGCCGTCAGCACCGGTGACGGCAACAAGAAACTGATGGTCATCATACTGATAGCTGACCAGTGTCCGCTCACCGTCAGGATCAGATTGTGATACAGAGAGCAGGCGCTGCCCGTCATCCGTATAATGCAGCTGAACGTTAATCAGCCCGCTGTTATCCTGAATGGTGCAGAGCAGCCCTTCCGGACTGTAACGGTAAAACAGGGTGTTTCCGTGACGATCGTGTGACTGTGCAAGGCGTAACCAGCCGTTGCGCTGCGGGTCAGTCTCAAACAGCTGATAATCGCCGGTATCAGACTCGAGCAAAAAGATATTCTGCAGGCTGCGGTAGACCCGGAAACCCTCATCCACATAGAACGCATCCTGCCCGGGAGCCAGTTCCCCCAGGGACAGACGGCGGCCGGACATATCATGATAATACAGCGGTGCATCCCCGATGGGGCCGCCGGTGTAAGCGATTTCAATACTGACATCAAACGGCAGCGACCAGCCTGCACCCAGACGGCTTTCACGGGTATTACTGCTGACATAGATACGCTGCCAGGCAAGCGGGTAACGGCCTTCCAGCACAAAATCCAGTTCGTCCTCACCACTGAGGATTTTACTGCCGGTGGCGGCATGAACCGGGTTCATCACGGCGCTGAACGCTTTAGCCAGTGCCCCCCCGACAACCGCACTGGTGCCCGCTCCAATTGTTTCACTGATAAGTTTACACCCGACATCATTCAGACAATTTTTCAGTGTATTAAACCCGGCTTTCACCGTGGTTTTCAGCCCATTTTTTGCAAAATTTTTGATAACGGTCGCCGCGACACCGGCAAATAACCCGCCAAGCACCTCACCGCCAAATTTCGCAAACGGATTGCGCCCGCTGATAATATCCCGCACAACAACAGTGCCGCCGCCGATCCTGACTGCCGGGGCGGTCTGTTCATGGTCAATTTTTGCCTCGCAGGTGCTTCTGTCACCATTCCGGCAGGCAGGCTGGCTGTTTATCTGTACTTTTTTTGAACCTTCCGCCAGATAATAAGGATCTGAGGCGATATGCCATTTCTGACAGGAAATTTCATCATGAGGCATCGGTTCGGCATAGATATTTTTCTCCGCGACTGCCGGTGAGGCTATCCCTTCCCAAAATCCTCTTTCGGGTGACGGGTATGTCGGGTAAGGATCTTCCGCCACCGGTGCCGCCGGATTAAATTGTGCGGACACAAAATCACTGACCGCTATCCCCATCCCCTGCGGGGTAAGCATAAACGCCTTCTTCAGCGTCTCTCCGGCAATCTGTCTGCCTTTACTCGCCGGCGGATTTTTTGTGTCAGCCAGGATGAGTTCAGTTAATTTTTCCCCCGGAATTTTTCCGGCGGCTCTGGCCGCCGGTTTTCCTTTGATGTTCACATTACCGGAACCGTGTATGATCATTCCGTCCGGATCACCGCGCATGCCGAAGAAATCAAGAACCGCATCCACGCCGTCAGCAACGCCCTCAGAGACAAAATCGATCATTCCGCCCAGCGCAAAACCGGTCGCGGCTCCGACCACCGCACCGGCGGCCAGTGCTGCCCCGCCGGTGGCACCGATGACCGCAACGGCCGCAATCCCGATACCGGCATAAATCGCCCCGGACACCACCCCGCAGACAATATCGGCAAACAGGGAGGAATGGACCAGCGGGTCACCTTCTTTAGCGGCCAGAAATTCATTTCCCATTATGCAATATCCTTATAAACGCCGGTGAAATCATGCCGGTGATGACGGTGTAAAACCCAGTTTGATATGTTGCCAGTCCTGCAGGTCTGCCTCACTGAACGGACGGGTCAGGCAGTACGTGATCACAAAAATATGACCGCTGAGCTCATACGCGGCAATATACTGCCGGAGGTGATGCCCCTGCCGGTCCGACTCACAATAGAACTCCGTTCCCGTTGTTCCGGCATGTGTTTCAAATACGGCAGGTTCCGTGATCGTGTATATTTTCATTCCTTTCTGCAGCATGGCGGTTTGTGCCGCCAGATACTGCCCCGCACTTTGCCCTTCAGCCAGGCGATCCCGGGTCAGGGTCATACTGGCGCCGTGCTCCGGAAATTTCAGGATATTGATGCTGCTGTCCTCATACTGCGCTGACGGTAAAATGACAGCCCCTTCCTGACAGAGATACTTCATGGTAATTCCTTATTTTCCGGGAAATAACTGACGTTTATCATTGGCAATATCGCCGGGAGACGGCGACATATCTGTACCGGCCTTACCACCGCCATCCATATTCAGATCCAGCATCTGCCCGGTATTAATCTGCCCGGCTCCGGACGCGGAAAAATTGAAATTTTCACAGGTGATATTGATAGCGCCGTCAGACGTCATTTCTATCGCGGATTTTCCGGAAACAAATTTGATACCGGTAGCGGATGCCAGAATACTGACACCGGCCACTTCCGTCAGATGGCTGCCGAAAATATAATTCAGCTGATCCATCTGAACCGCCGTCATCTGTGCACCGCCGACGGTCACGTTCTGGTTCTGCCCGATCGTTTCAGTGTGACCGGCCGCCACCGCTGTACTGCGATCATTCAGCACCACGGTATTCATGTCTTTCTGGGCGTGTATAAAGACTTCCTGCTTCCCGTTTTCATCCTCAAAGCGCAGTTCGTTGAATCCCTCGCCCTTGTGGGTTTGTGTGCGGAATGCGGTCTGGGTTTTACTGCCGGGGAATGCCGACGGCGGGCCGTTGCGGCCGTTATAGGTACAGCCGGTGACAATCGGGCGGTCGATATCCCCGTTAAGGTAAGAGACGATAATTTCCTGCCCGATTCTCGGCACAGCGGAAAAACCATAACCGCTGCCGTTCCAGCCCATTGCCACCCGCACCCAGCAGGACGCGCTGTGATCCGGTTTGCCGTAACGATCCCAGTGAAAATAGACTTTCACCGCGCCCTGTTCGTTGGTGTAGATTTCTTCCCCGTCCGGGCCGACTACCGTTGCCAGCTCGTCGCCGTCCGCCTGCGGGCGGAACCGGAACGGCGGCCGCCATTCGCGGGTGCCGGGGATAAACTGCACGGTATTACTGAACGTTGTCCCTTCACCGCCGCTGTTATCCGCCAGCGGCTGGGTGCCGCGGTGATTAACCGTAATCACCTGCCACGGCTGATTCATCACCGCCGACGGGTGGTTGCTCAGGGTGAAGATTTTGCCCGGCATCAGGGCAAAACAGTTGGTGCCCGCCGTGCCGGTCTGACGCTCATTCTGTGACTGTTCGTAACGCAGCCGTGTGAACGGTTTACCGGTTGCATCATCATGGTAACGACCGTAACTTTCATACACCGGATGCTGTTTATGCACGTCACCGGTCACTTGATGCTGAAACGGGTAGGAGGGGCTGTCCGGGTTGTAATCTTTCTGGATAATGACATCACTGCATAATTTTTCGGTGTAGCGCCAGGAGAATGCGGTGCTGTCACGGGTATCGGTATCTGCCTGCGGGTTATAGGTCAGATGAATACCGGCGGTCATACCAAGGTGATTATCACTGTAAAACAGTTTCGGGCCTTCCTCGAACCAGAAGTTAATCCCCTCTTCGGCGGCCAGGCGACACCAGAAATCATAGGCGGATTCCCGCTTCTGGGTGATGTAATCCCGCTTCTGATGCAGTTCGTCCTGATAGAATTTCAGGTCATTTTTGACATGGGCTTCTTTAAGTAATGTCGCCAGCACTTCCGGTACCGATTGTTTCTGGAAGATGCGGCTGTCCTGGCTGAGCGTCATGATCCACATTTCCGGGCGGATCAGAAAGTGATACCAGGTTTTGTTGCCATCGGTATTGCCCTGTTCCGCGGAGGCCAGCAGTCCCTGAACGGTGCGGACTTTGACGCCGTCACGGGTCACAGTCAGAGAAGACGCTTTGCCCAGATGTTCATCAAATGTGATTGACGGCAGCACGCTGACGGCACTGACTGACAGCGAAAACAGGGAAGAAAGCCCTTCGCTGAGTGAGAATTCGGTGACCTGAAACGTCTGCTCCGGCAATCCGCCGATTTTACAGGTAAAAACAAGACCGGATGGTGAGCGCCCGGTCAGTGCGTCTGCCAGACTGCCTGCCGCGCCGGGAAGTTTTGCGCCGCTGCTGAGGCCGCCACTGAGACCACCGGCAATACCGCCACCGGGAATAAGGTCAGCCGCAGCAGGGATCTGCGCTGCTATTTTTTGTGCCTGTTGTGCGGCGGAAACAGCTTTTTGCGCCGGTTCTGACATTTTTTTGCTGATTTCGGATACCGCAGCATCCTCAGCGTATTTCGCGGCACTGTCTTTCAGCGCCGCCGGGTCAATGACCTTTTTTTGGGGATCTTCAGCAAACATACCGGCTCCGGAACTGATCAGACAGGTGACCCGCCGTGAAACAGGGGGTACCACGGTCAGGCAGGAACACCACACATTCCGGGGGAATGTGTGGTGTCAGTGAGCACATTACGCTTCGATTGGCGCGCGCCAGTCATCAGCACCGGAGGTGCCTGCAACCGTGTGATCCCAGCTGATTTTGCGGTAGGACATTGAGACTTCAATCAGCTGCGTGTAATCCGTTTTTTGCGGATCCTGACAGTGCGGCATTTTGCAGTCGATATTGACGATAGTGGCATCTTCCAGCGAGGTGGTGAAGAAGTGCTCCTGCTTACCTTCAACGGAGGTGCGGTACCATTTCAGTTGTACCTTAGGCAGCATTTCACCGGCTGCCAGGGCGTTGTACAGAAGCGGAACGGCTTTGTTCAGCGCGACCGTGAATTTAAACGGACGGTGCGCACGCTGGCCGGACGGCTGACCGGACTGCGGATCAGTCGGGACCGTCACAACATGGTCAAACTGCTGCACCAGCATTTCATCTTCATGGCCCTGCACGTAGATATTGCCGACAGATTCAGCGGTAAAGGCACCGGCAGTGATATTGCCCTGAGTTTTGCCTTCGATGGAGATATAACATGGAGTTGGCATGATCAAATTCCTTATTTATTAACGGGTAACAGGTGATTACCTGACGAGTAACTTCGTCATCAGCCAGTGCGCATGGTGATAATGCTGAATCATAAGTTTCACTTACCACTCTGTAAAGACCGGAGAAAGGTCCGCATCTCTCAGGATCAGTCACTTAAGTTAAAATCGTTGCAAAAGCAGGATAATCGACTGCTAAATAAGGTCAGTTGAGAGTGGTGTGGCGGAATAATTCAGATCATAAAAAAAACAAATCACTATATTTTTTAACAAAATAGTCTAACTTGTTGTAAACAATAAGAAAAAAGGCATTTTTTTTCAGATCACAAAATAAAATATGTAACAAAGTACAAAGGTAATGTAACTAAATGAATAATAACAATAAAAACTCAAATCAAAACTGAAGCGGTAAAATCTGCTTAATTTCCTCTCTGATCGATGCATCATAAATAGACGAAATCAGAATATTTCACTGATTTATGTTATCAGTGTGTTATGCAGTCATGTATAAACGGGTTCAGTTTTGTACAGAAAATGGGGTCACTCTGAATTACATTCCGCCTGAGCTTTACCGGAAACAACCGGAAACGCTAATCAGGTACGCACTGTAATCTTTCGATACCGTAGCCGTGATTCGGAGGCAGTGCCGGCATTTCGTGTTCCGGTACATTGAACTTCTCTCTGAAAGAGGCACCGGCTTCAGTGTTTATCATCAACTCAATTTTTGCAGCACGCCAGATTATTCGGATGGCAGGAGCGGTTTCTGTCTTTATGACCGGCCTTGCGGGCCGGTCTGTGCGGGTATTGTTACTGCGCTTCCCGGCGGAGCCACTGCTCCACCTGAAGCTGTTCTTCCTGAGTGAGCCACATCCCCAGTTTGGTTCTGCGCCAGAGCGCATCTTCTGCGGTGATCACCCACTCGTGCTGTACCAGATAGCGCAGCTCGGCTTCATACAGGTTATGGCCGAATAACTGCCCGAGGTCGCTGAGGGATTGCGCATCACCAATAATTTTTTCTGTCTGACTGCCGTAGGTGCGGGCCAGGCGCAGTGCCAGTCCGTTCGGCAGCCATGACCAGCGTTCTGTCAGCACGCGGGCATAGCCGTCACGGCTCCGGCCGTTCAGCTCACCGCCGGTCAGTACCGCCTGTTTTGTCCATGCTTTCCCGGCGTGCGGATAGTAGGCCGCCAGTTTATCCAGCGCGTGCTCACCCAGTTTGCGGTAAGTGGTGAGTTTGCCGCCGAAGACCGATAACAGCGGTGCCTGCCCGTTGTCATCATGCAAATCAAGTGTGTAATCGCGGGTGATGGCTTGTGGCGAGTCCGATTCATCATCACACAGCGGACGCACGCCGGAGTATGTCCAGCGGATATCGTCGCGGGTCAGGGTTTTACGGAAGTGGTCGTTATATACATCCAGCAGATAATTAATTTCGTTATCATCGATTTTAACGTCTGCCGGATCGCCGTGATATTCCACATCTGTCGTGCCGATAATCGAAAATTCATCCATCCACGGGATGACAAAGACAATACGGTGATCTTCATTTTGCAGGATATAGGCCTGCGGCTCGTCGTGGGCACGCGGCACCACAATATGACTGCCTTTGATCAGGCGGATACCGTAAGGGGATTTGAGCTGCAACCCGTCATCAAAGAAGGTCTTCACCCACGGCCCGGCGGCATTGACCAGCCCCTTTGCCTGCCAGCGCAGGGTTTCACCGGTCAGGGTATTTTCCGCTTCCACCTGCCATAAGCCGTTTTCCCGCCATGCGCGGGTGACTTTTGTCCGTGTGCGGACTTCGCCGCCCTGCCGTTCGGCTTCCTGTGCATTCAGTACCACCAGGCGGGCATCGTCCACCCAGCAGTCGGAATATTCAAAGCCTTTTTTAAACTCCGCTTTCAGCGGGGAAGCGCTGCTGAAGGTCAGGCCGCGGCTGCCCGGCAGTGTGGTGCGTTTACCGAGATGGTCATACAGAAACAGCCCCGCGCGGATCATCCACGCCGGGCGCAGATGCGGCTGATGAGGCAGACGGAAACGCATCGGGAACGCGATATGCGGGGCCATTTTTAATAATACTTCGCGTTCTGCCAGCGCTTCGCTCACCAAACGAAACTCATAATGTTCGAGATAGCGCAATCCGCCGTGGATCAGTTTTGAGCTGGCCGATGAGGTGGCACAGGCGAGATCCCGGGCTTCCAGCATCAGCACAGACAGCCCGCGTCCTGCGGCATCAGCGGCAATACCCGCGCCGTTGATTCCGCCTCCGATAACGACCAAATCTTTTGTTTCCATCCTCACTCCCGCATGATCACATTTGTTCTTTAATGTTCGTTATCGCTCATAATAGTGCAATGTGAATGATATTCCAACATTCCGGACATAAAAAAACGTTCTCCGTGACATGGATAACAATTTGTTAGCATATCCACACAAAGAATAATGAATTAAAAGAGGGGAAAAAGGCAAAGCAGCCGCGCCACCGGACGGTGACGCGGGCAGAGAGAATCAGCAGACTTCGAGCTGAACCTGTTGTTCATCCAGGATTTTGATGATGCTTTCCGGCGGGCGTTTGTCGGTAAACAGGCAATTAATCAGCCCCATATTACCGAGATTGACCATGGCGTTGCGACCGAACTTTGAATGGTCGGTAACGAGCATCACACAGCGTGAGTTTTCAATAATCGCCCGTTTGGTGCGGACTTCATGATAATCAAATTCCAGCAGGGAGCCGTCATTATCAATGCCGCTGATCCCGAGAATACCGAAATCCAGACGAAACTGAGAGATAAAATCGAGTGTGGCCTCGCCGACAATCCCGCCGTCACGGGAACGGACTTCTCCACCGGCCAGGATCAGCCGGAAATCGTCTTTCGCCATCAGCAGGGTGGCGACATTGAGGTTATTGGTGACGATGCGCAGATTTTTGTGCTCCAGCAGTTCATGCGCGACAGCTTCCGGTGTGGTGCCGATATCGATAAACAGTGTGGCACCGTCCGGGATCAGCGCCGCAACACGGCGGGCAATCCGGCGTTTTTCATCCGACCACATGCTTTTACGTTCATGATAGGCGGCATTCACTGAGCTGGACGGCTGTGCCGCCCCGCCGTGGTGACGGTGAATTTTATTCTGTTCCGCCAGTTCATTGAGATCACGGCGGATAGTCTGCGGACTGACCTTAAAGTGCTCGACCAGCTCTTCTGTGCTGACATAGCCCTGTTTACTGACTAATTCAACGATAGCATCATGACGCTGTGTTTGTTTCACAAAATCTCCCGGTCAGATCAGTACCGCCGCATAGTCAGAGTGGTGCCGTGATATGCAGCGGTGGTGTCATATTTTCATTACTATTCAGGCCGTCCGGCGGCGGTTATCCCATACCGCCATCAGCAGGCCGGTCGCCAGACCGGATGCATGGGCCATGTTTGCAATCGGCATTGTACCAAATAAATCAAAGTAACCGATAACCAGCCATAATACCGAGAACACCATCATGGCGGCAGGCAGATAAATACCGGCTGACGGATTACGCGCGCCGGTGTACCAGACATAACTGATCAGTGCGAACACCACGCCGGACAGGCCGCCGAAGGAGGACCCGCTGAAAAAGGATTGCGCCCAGCAACTGACCAGGGCAGAGATGAGGGTGATGACCAGCAGCCGTCCGCTGCCGAGCTGTTTTTCCACCTGGCTGCCGAGATACCACCACAGCGCCAGGTTCATCAGAATATGGGTCAGACCGAAATGCAGGAAAACCGGGCTTACCCACCGCCATAATTCACCCTGCTGGTCAGGCTGCGGCCATGCCAGGTATGCCATGACCTCATCAGTACCGCTTATCTGCATCCAGATATAGACCAGAACACACAGCACGGTGATGGTGATGGTCAGCGGCCCGGCAGGGGTCACCAGATTACTGAAAACATGAGAGGCCGGATAGCGGAACGGGGAATCGGTTTCGCCGGATTCCCAGCTGGCCGCGAGATAGCGTTTGTTCATCGGATCACGCATAAAGGTGTCCAGCTCAGCCTGTGTCTGTGCCAGCTTGCTTTCGTCATCGAGCCACAATTCCGCACCGCGCCCTTCGCGGGTGGCACGCATGGTGAGCTCAATATCCCGTGAGGCCATATAATCAATAAATGACTGGGCAATGCGCGGGTTGGCGATGGTGATCAGATAAACCATATAGCTGTCCGTTGTTAAGCGAGTGACCTGACTGTGTCCGGGTAGTTACGCAACCAGGCTTCAAAGCCGCCGTTGATGCTGTATACCGTTTCATAGCCGACATTAAGCAGATACTGAGCCGCGCCCTGACTGCTGTGTCCATGGTAACACATGACCATAACCGGCTGCTCATAATCTGTCTGATCCATGAAGGTATTCACGGTGTCGTTTGTCAGATGAAATGCACCGTCAGTGTGACCGGCACGGAAGCTTTGCGGATCACGGATATCAACCAGGACAGCCCCGTTCTGCTGCCAGAGTTCATACGCCGTATCCGGTGTGATTAAGCGGATTTGTTCCATAATGATTTTTCGTATGCAGATGAATATCAGCGGTGACAGAGCACCGCCGGAAACCCGCCCGGCAGTTCACCGGACGGTGTATTATCACGGCCGTGCGATATCCGGCCGGTACAGCGCTGTCAGTAATAAGAGTGTTCGCCGCGCTGATGTTCAGTCAGGTCTTTAACGCCTTTCAGTTCACCGGCAAACATATTCAGTAACTCTTTTTCGATCCCTTCTTTCAGGGTGACATCGACCATGGAGCAGCCGTTACAGCCGCCGCCGAACTGGAGGATGGCATAGCCTTCATCCGTGATTTCCATCAGGGAAACACGGCCGCCGTGTCCGGCCAGCTGCGGGTTGATCTGGGATTGCAGAACATACTCGACACGCTCGATCAGCGGGGCATCATCCGCCACTTTGCGCATTTTGGCGTTCGGGGCTTTTAAGGTGAGCTGAGAGCCGAGCTGATCGGTTACGAAGTCGATCACGGCTTCGTCAAGGAACGGCGCGCTCAGTTCATCAACATAGGCGGTCAGCTGCTCAAACGGCAGCGCGGTATCGGTCGCTTCCACAGCGTCAGGCGGACAATAAGAGACTCCGCATTCCGCATTGGGCGTGCCCGGGTTAATAACAAAAACACGGATTTGTGTGCCGGGTTCCTGGTTGGCAAGCAGTTTGGAAAAATGTGCCTGCGCGGCGTCAGTAATAGTAATCATAACATTGCCCAAAAATAGTTGACTGTTCCGGTTGGTTATAATACGCCCATTTGCGGGTTCACTACAAGGTGCGGCAAAGGCACCACACCCGGACTGCCGCCGCACCCGCACGAATGAGCAATTCAGACAGCGCTGTCATGGTCGCCCCTGTTGTGATGACATCATCGGTCAGCGCAATATGCAGTCCGCGGACATCACGGGTGACGGCAAATGCAGAGGACAGGTTTGTCAGGCGCTGCGTGCGGGACAGCATCCGCTGGCTCAGTGTAGCACGGGTGCGGATAAGGCCGGAACTGTCATAAGGGCAGCGCAGCCATTTTGCCAGCGGGCGGGTGATAAGGTCACTCTGATTAAACCCGCGCCGCCACTGGCGGTAGCGGTAAAGCGGCACACTGAGCAGCAGATCCGGCTTCGGACACTCCCCCGCGCGGTAAGCTGCCAGCACCCGGCGCAGCAGAAGTCGTGCCAGCGCACGGGCAATGTGAGTCTGCCCGCTGTATTTGAGACGGTGAACCAGGGCGGCCAGCGGCGGCTGATAACCGGTTACGGCCAGCAGGCTCTGCCACGGCGGCGGGGATTGCAGACAGTGACCGCATGCCGGCTCCGGTGTCACCAGCGGCAGGCCGCAGCGACGGCAGACCGGCGGCATCTCCGGCAGCCCCCGTTCGCAGAATCCGCAGATACCGTGTGCGGCAATGGTCAGCGGCTGATTGCACAGCAGGCAGTAATTCTCAATAATAACCATCCGTCTTCCCTCCGGATAAATAAGGAAACAATAACGATGGCAACGCTTTTTTGGCAGCAGAGCGGACAGGGTTCGCGCGATCTTGTGCTGTTACACGGCTGGGGACTGAACAGCGAAGTGTGGAACAGCATTGAATTGCGGCTCGCACCGCACTTCCGTATTCATAAGGTTGACTTACCGGGTTACGGGCGCAGTCAGGAATTTGGTGAAATGTCACTGACGGAGATGTCGGATACCGTATTCGCGCAGATGCCGGAAAATGCGGTGCTGGCAGGCTGGTCACTGGGCGGACTGGTGGCTGCGGATATTGCACTGCGTTACCCGCAGACCGTGAGTCATCTGGTGACAATCTGTTCGTCGCCCTGTTTTAGTGCGCAGGAAGAAGAGGGCTGGCCGGGGATCAAACCGACGGTGCTGAGCGGTTTTCAGCATCAGCTGGCAACGGATTTTCAGCGCACCGTGGAGCGTTTTCTGGCATTGCAGACACTGGGAACCGCCAGTGCCCGTCAGGATGCCCGCACACTGAAATCAGTGGTACTGGAACAGCCGATGCCGGATGTGGCGGTACTGAATGCCGGGCTGGAGATTCTGAGAACCGCCGATCTGCGCAGCGGGCTGCCGTCCCTGACAATGCCGTTCCTGCGAATCTACGGTTATCTCGACGGCCTGGTGCCGCGCAAAGTGGCATCACTGCTGGATGAACAACTGCCGTCATCACCTTCCGTGATTATGCGCAACAGCGCCCATGCGCCTTTTATTTCACATCCGGATGAGTTTTGTGAGGTACTGACGGGGTTTGTTAAATAAAAAAATACCCGCACAGTGGCGGGTATTTTTATGAACGGATCTGATACACCTTTGTATCGCAGCCCTGACTTTCCGGGCACTGTTTGCAGCTGCTGCTCAGGCAGCTGCTGACATCTACGGCCTCAATTTTGCCCATGGCGGCCAGCTTTTCCATCATGGCCTGTACAAGCGCTTCCGGGGCTTTCAGCTGGTGGCTGAGCAGCCGGGCGTCTGCCCGGCCATTCAGTGCAATGGCGTCACGTACTGCGATCAGGCTGATCATGTCCGTGTCCTTTTATCAGTGACACTCATTGCCGGAGCAACCACCGCAGCGGCTGTGTGCATCACGGCGGAAGCTGAGATTCACCCGGCTGCGTGTGCGGCGCAGCAATGCAAACAGGATCAGGTTGAAAATCACCACCACGCCGATAATCACTGAACTGCTGCCCGGATGCGCACTGAATGTGGCGGCCTGGTAGAACAGGGCGGCCAGTGAGTAAGCCACGTTCAGACCCCACAGGATAGAGAACGTCATCCAGCCGCGGCTGGTTTCACGGGCGATAGCCCCCATCACAGATACACACGGTACATACAGCAGCACAAAGATCAGATAGCTGTAAGCAGCAACATCAGAGCCGAATTTCGCCGCCATGGTGCCCATGGTGCCGCCGTCCATCTCGCCGTCGCCCTTACTGGCTTCGATCGGGTTGGATAAGGCTGCGAACGTGAAGGTCTCTGCCAGGGAATCCAGGGTTTCATTGACCGCATCACCCAGTTCACCCCATAAATCAAAGGATTCCGGATCAAACGGCTCGTTGGTGATACTTTCGGCGGTATAGAGCGTGTTCAGTGTCCCGACCACCACTTCTTTCGCCATGGCACCGGTGATCAGACCGACAGTCGCCTGCCAGTTATCATTGGTGACACCAATCGGGCTGAGCAGCGGCGTGACCACTTTACTGACCGAGGCCAGTGCAGAATCATTAATGCTGTCCGCCGGTTTGCCGGAGAAGCTGAAGCTGTTCAGTGCGCCGATTACCATACTGGCGACAATAATCACTTTACCCGCACGTACCACAAAGCCTTTCAGACGCTGCCAGGTCTGCATAAACAGGGTTTTCATATGCGGTACGTGATACACCGGCAGTTCCATCACAAACGGTGAGGCTTCGCCGCGCATAATGGTGTGCTTGAGCAGCAGGCCGGTGAGGATAGCCACCACAATCCCGAGGATATACAGGGAGAAGACAATGCTTGCGCCGTTTTTGCCGAAGAAGGCGGCAGCGAAAACCGCGAAGATAGCCAGCCGTGCCCCGCAGGACATAAACGGTGCCATCAGAACGGTGATCAGGCGCTCACGCGGTGCATCCAGGGTTCTGGCACCCATAATGGACGGTACGTTACAGCCGAAACCGACAATCAGCGGCACAAAGGATTTGCCCGGCAATCCGAGTGCCTGCATCAGTCTGTCCATCACAAATGCAGCGCGGGCCATATAACCGGAATCTTCCAGGAAGGAGAGGAACAGGTACATCATCCCGATTTGCGGTACCAGCGGCAGCACGGTGTTGATACCGCCGCCGACCCCCTGGGCGAGGAAAATGGTCAGCCAGTCCGGGAAGCCGAGGGTGATCCCCAGCCATTGTGTCCCGTTAATGAAAATGGCTTCTGAAGCACCTTCAAACAGCGGCTGCAATGCCCCGCCGATATTGATGGCGAGTACGAACATCAGATACATCACAAACAGGAATACCGGCACGCCCAGCCAGCGGTTGAGGACAATTCTGTCCATCGCGGCGGTCAGTTTATTCGGCTCGGAATGGCTGTTATCAATCGTTGTTTCGCAGATATCCGCGATAGTCTGGTAACGGGCATCCGCAATCACCAGTTCCGGCTCTTCCTGCTGCTGTGCCTGCATTGCGTCACGGACAGACTGCACATGCTCCGGGGTGAAACCGGCGCGTGCCTGGCTGTAGATATCCCCTTCCAGGCTTTGCAGTGCCAGCCAGCGGCGCTGTGTGGCGCTGAATTCTTCCGCAGGAATCGACTGTGCAAGTGTGTTCATGCTGTCGAGCAGAGCCGCCGGATAGTTCACCAGCACGTCATGCGGTGTCATTGTGTGTTTGTCGATCGCGGCTTTCAGCTCACAGATACCGGACGCGCGGGTGGAAACCAGCGGGATCACCGGGCAGCCGAGGCGCTCTGACAGGGCGTTGACATCAATATTGATATTCGCTTTATCGGCGATATCCAGCATATTGAGGGCGATAATGCAGGGAACACCCAGTTCCAGCAGTTGCAGCGTCAGATAGAGGTTGCGTTCCAGATTGGATGCATCGACAACGTTAATCAGCATGTCCGCTTCACCGCTGAGGATAAAGTGGCAGGCAATCTGTTCGTCTAAGGAAGTCTGTTCGGAGATGGTGGTCAGTGAGTAGGTGCCGGGTAAATCCACCAGCTCAATTTTGTGTTCCGGTGTGGTGAAATAACCGATTTTCCGTTCCACGGTCACACCGGCCCAGTTGCCGACGCGTTGTTTGGATCCGGTTAACTGGTTAAACAGCGTGGTCTTCCCTGAATTGGGATTACCGATGAGTCCCAGGGTGAGTGCTTTCATAGTGTCTTATGCCAATCAATAAATACAACCCCCTCTGCCGGCGGCAAAGGGAAAAGAGTGAGTCAGCGCGGGAAGTGCGGCGGATTACGCCTGCACGTCATCAAGCATCAGCAGCGCCAGGTCTTTTTTTCTGAGCATCAGGTTGACGTGCCGGGTTTCGATTTGGATCGGATCGCCCAGCGGAGCGCTGCGGATCACCCGGAAAACGGAGCCGGGCAGCATGCCCAGAGACAATAATTTCTGACGGTATGCCGGGCTGATTTCCCCGGAAAAGCCCAGAATTTTATAACTGTGTTGTGGCTGAAGTGTCATAAAGGCTCCGGTTAACCATGCAAAAAGAAATGATATTGCAAATGATTATCGCACGAACAGTTTGGCAGAAAAATATCCCTTACAAATTTAATTGATACTGTAAATGCAAATCATAACCAACAATGTTTTACCTATTTAGCCCGAAAAGTAACCAGTGAAGTTTGATGTATATCAAGATATCCGGCGTATAAAACAATTGAGAGCAGATATTTCACGTATTGATTTACGTTAATAACAATTTTTACGACTGGTTAACGCATATGCGACTGACAGGAGGGAAATGTACGGGCAGCCGGGGCTGCCGCGTACATGATAGCAGGGGTATTACTTGCGTTTGCCGAATGCCGCGGCGAGGGCATCACCCATCGCACTGTTACCGGCAGCGCTGTCATTTTTACTGTTACGGACAGGGCGGTTGTTCTGACGTTTTTCCGCCCGTGGTTTATCGCTGCTGCCGCCACGACGGGCCGCCGTTTCGGGCTCTTCGTCCATTCGCATGGTCAGCGCGATACGCTTACGGGCGATATCCACATCCAGCACTTTGACGCTGACAATATCCCCGGCTTTGACCACAGTATGCGGATCTTCCACATAGCGGTTGGCCAGCGAGGAGATATGGACCAGTCCGTCCTGATGAACACCGATATCGACAAAAGCACCGAAATTGGTGACGTTGGTGACCGCGCCTTCCAGCACCATGCCCGGACGCAGATCATTCATGGTTTCAATACCATCGGCAAAGGTGGCGGTTTTAAACTCCGGACGCGGGTCACGGCCGGGTTTTTGCAGCTCTTTGAGGATGTCGGAAACCGTTGGCACACCGAACTGTTCAGTGACAAAATCCTGTGCTTTCAGATTGCGCAGCACATCACCGTTACCCATCAGATCGCTGAGCGTTTTCTGTGTGGCCTGCAGGATTTTTTCCACCACCGGATAGGCTTCCGGGTGAACGGTGGAGGCATCCAGCGCATTTTTACCGCCTGCGATACGCAGGAACCCGGCGCACTGCTCAAAGGCTTTCGGGCCGAGACGCGCGACTTTCAGCAGTTGTTTGCGGTCAGCAAAACGCCCGTTCTCATCACGCCAGTCAACGATATTCTGCGCAATGACTTTGCTCAGCCCGGCAACACGGGTCAGCAGGGCAACCGACGCGGTGTTGAGGTCAACACCAACGGCGTTGACGCAGTCTTCCACCACCGCATCCAGTTTACGGGCAAGCTGTGTCTGGCTGACATCATGCTGATACTGGCCGACACCGATGGATTTCGGGTCGATTTTTACCAGTTCGGCCAGCGGATCCTGCAACCGGCGGGCGATAGAAACCGCGCCGCGCAGTGAGACATCCAGATCCGGGAATTCTGCCGCTGCCAGTTCTGACGCAGAATAAACCGAAGCACCGGCTTCGCTGACAATCACTTTCTGGGCTTTGATATCCGGGAACTGTTTCTGCACATCGGCAAAGAAACGTTCGGTTTCGCGGGACGCCGTTCCGTTACCGATCGCCACCAGTTCCACAGAGTATTTCAGGCAGAGTGCCGCGACGGATGCCGCTGCTTTGGCGGTCTGACCAGTGTGCGGATAAATGGTATCCGTCGCCAGCACTTTACCGGTGGCATCCACCACCGCGACTTTCACCCCGGTACGCAGACCCGGATCCAGTCCCATGGTGGCGCGCATCCCGGCCGGTGCCGCCATCAGCAAATCACTGAGGTTGCGGGCGAAGACATTGATAGCTTCATCTTCCGCTTTTTCACGCAGCGCAGCCATCAGTTCGGTTTCGAGGTGCAGCAGCACTTTCACCCGCCATGTCCAGCTCACCACCGCTTTGCGCCAGCTGTCTGCCGGGGCATTGTTAAAGCGGACGCCGAGATAATCGCGGATTAATTCTTCACAATAGCTCTCTTTCGGCGGCTCCTCACACTGCGGATCAGCATTGAGGGAGAGTTGCAGAATGCCTTCATTGCGACCGCGGAACATGGCCAGAGCACGGTGTGACGGGACATTGGCAATCGGTTCATGGTGATCGAAATAATCACTGAATTTTGCGCCTTCGGCTTCTTTGCCGCTGATCACAACGGAAACCAGGTGCGCATTACGCCACAGATAATCACGGACTTTCCCCAGCAGACCGGCATCTTCCGCAAAACGTTCCATCAGGATGTAGCGGGCACCGTCGAGGGCGGCTTTGGTGTCGGCAACCCCTTTTTCGCTGTCAGTATAGGTGGCGGCGAGGGTTTCCGGATCCTGTGACGGATCCTGCCACAGGGTATCTGCCAGCGGTTCCAGACCGGCCTCCGCCGCAATCTGTCCGCGTGTGCGGCGCTTGGGTTTGTAAGGCAGGTAGAGGTCTTCCAGCTCCGTTTTGCTGAGCGTGCCGTTAATCGCCCCCGCCAGTTCCGGGGTCAGTTTGCCCTGATCCTCAATGGATTTGAGGATGGTCTGACGGCGATCGTTCAGTTCGCGCAGGTAGCTGAGGCGGGTTTCCAGCTGACGCAGCTGAGTATCATCCAGGCCGCCGGTGACTTCTTTCCGGTAGCGGGCGATAAAAGGGACCGTATTTCCCTCATCCAGCAGGGTAATCGCGGCGGTGACCTGGCGGGTTTGCGCCTTCAGTTCACCGGCAATAATCTGGCTCAGAGATTCATTCATCATGATATTCTTTCCGGCTGCGATAATTGATGTAAAAAAATTTCAGGGGACAGTTATACGTGTTCAAAACGGGAATTACCAGCCGGGATAAAGTAATATAAATGAATTATTCATAGCTGTTATCTTCCGGAAAATGCATTTAGTATTACAATTTATTTAAATAATTTATTTTTTGTTTAGGTAACATATGGCAAAAAGTAACCTGATTACCCGTGAAGGGTGGGATGCGCTGGATCAGGAGTTAAAATATCTCTGGAAAACAGAGCGTCCTCAGGTCACTCAGGCAGTGTCAGAAGCCGCTGCACAGGGAGATCGCTCGGAAAATGCCGAGTATATATACGGGAAGAAACGTCTGCGTGAAATAGACCGGCGTGTCCGGTTTCTTTCAAAACGTCTGGATGACTTAAAGATAGTTGAGCCGGATCCCCGCCAGGAAGGAAAAGTATTTTTCGGGGCGTGGGTGGAACTGGAAAATGACGATGAAGAAATTCAGACTTTTCGCATCGTCGGACCTGATGAGTTTTCCCCGGCAAAGAAATGGATTTCAGTCGATTCCCCTGTGGCCCGGGCATTAATCGGAAAACAGGCGGATGATGAAGTAATGGTAATAACACCTAACGGTGAAGTGAATTATGTCATTTTGTCTATCCGCTATCATCCGATTGCTGAGTAGGCACCATTAATCTGAAGAGTTGCATGAAAAAATGAACCCGGGAGTCAAACATGCAGGAAAGTTATAAGGTCCTTGTCGTTGATGATGACATGCGTCTGCGTGCGCTGCTTGAGCGCTATCTGAGTGAGCAGGGTTTCCAGGTCCGTACCGCCGCGAATGCGGAACAAATGGATCGCCTGCTGACGCGTGAATCAATTCATCTTATTGTCCTGGATCTGATGTTACCGGGCGAGGACGGGCTGTCTATCTGCCGCCGTCTGAGAAGTCAGAATAACCCGATTCCGATCATTATGGTGACGGCGAAAGGGGAAGAAGTGGATCGCATTGTCGGGCTGGAAATCGGTGCGGATGATTATATTCCGAAGCCGTTTAACCCGCGTGAACTGCTGGCACGTATCCGCGCGGTGCTGCGCCGTCAGGCGAATGAACTGCCGGGTGCACCGTCTCAGGATGATGCGGTGATTCAGTTCGGTAAATTCAGACTGAACCTCGGCACCCGTGAGATGTTCCACGAAGATGAAAATATGCCGCTGACCAGCGGTGAGTTCGCGGTGCTGAAAGTGCTGGTGTCTCACCCGCGTGAGCCGTTGTCCCGCGATAAGCTGATGAGTCTGGCACGCGGTCGTGAGTACAGCGCAATGGAACGTTCAATCGACGTGCAGATTTCCCGTCTGCGCCGTATGATTGAGGAAGATCCGACACATCCGCGTTATATCCAGACCGTCTGGGGACTGGGTTACGTCTTCGTTCCGGACGGCAACAAGGCATGAAGCGGCTGCGGTTCTCGCCGAGGAGCACCTTTTCCCGCTCGTTATTTCTGGTCATTTTCCTGTTGTTTGCAACCATAACAACAAGTTATCTGGCCGTTGTGAACTTTATTGTCATGCCCAGCCTGCAGCAGTTTAACCGGGTGCTGGCCTATGAAGTACGCACACTGATGAGTGAAGAGATGGTGCTGAAGGACGGAACCGCAGTGCGTGTTTCGCCGGCGCTGCGTAAGAAAATTTATGAAGAGCTGGGGATTACCTTTTTTACCGAAAAAACAGCCGATGAGGGCGGATTGCGCTGGGCGCGTCATTTTGAGTCCCTCAGTAAACAGATGAGTCATTATCTGGAAGGTTATGCGGATGTCCGGCTGGAAGTCGGCCGTGATTATCCCGTGCTGTGGCTGAACTCCTATATCGCCCCGGATGTCTGGGTGAGAGTGCCGCTGACCGAAATCGGTCAGGATCAGTTCTCCCCGATCTTTCGTTATATTTTTGCCTTTCTGCTGATTGTCTTTGCCGGGGTCTGGGTGTTTATTCGTTATCAGAACCGTCCGCTGACCGAGCTGGAATCCGCAGCCCGGCAAATCGGCACCGGCGGCCCGCTGGTTCCGGTACGGGAAGCCGGGGCGGCAGAAGTGCGTTCGGTTATCCGTTCGTTTAACCAGATGTCCAGGGATATCAAAACGCTGGAGCAGGATCGCACCGTGCTGATGGCCGGTGTCAGCCATGATTTGCGTACACCACTGACCCGAATCCGCCTGGCAACAGAAATGATGAACCCGGACGATGACTATCTGGCGGAATCCATCAACAATGATATTGAGGAGTGTGACGGCATCATTGAACAGTTTATGGCGTATCTGCGCACAGGCCATGAGATGGAGATGGTGCATCTGGAACTGACATCTGTCCTCAATGAGGTGATTGAAGCGCACATCCACTCGGATGTCACACTTCAGAATGATGTTATTCAGGCACCGGTTTATCTCACCGGTAACCCGATTGCGATTAAACGTGCACTGGGCAACATGCTGGTCAATGCCACCCGCTACGGTAACGGCTGGATCCGTGTCAGCAGCGGCGAAGACGGGCATTTTGCCTGGTTTCAGGTGGAAGATGACGGCAACGGTATTGATGAGGCGGATATTCCGGACCTGTTCCAGCCGTTTGTGCAGGGTGAAAAAGCGCGCAGTAATAAAGGCACCGGGCTGGGGCTGGCGATTCTGCGCCGGATTGTGGATGCGCATGACGGTAAAATCGAGGTCGGCCGCAGTCAGCGCGGCGGGTTCCGTATCCGCGTGATGCTGCCGCTGCCGGATGACAGAGACGATTAATTATTATGACAGCCGTATGTCATCGTCATATGGCTGTCATAATTCCCCGCAGGACGTCCTGTTCTCCGGGTTTTTGCTTTTAATAATAATTAAATCAACGAATTAAATTTATTCCCCGGTATTGTTTCTTTCCGCTATTTTTCCGGTTTTGTGTCCCCGCGCACCTGCAATGTCATAAAACTGTCATATAACCTACATATTATTGTCACCAGATTGTCCTATTTTCCCTCATGTTCCGACATTAACCAGATACAACGTTTATCGTCATTATCTATAAATCCCGTCAGGAGGGATCATGAAACCGATGCGTACCGCAGTAGCCACTGTTATGGCAGCGACACTTTCTCTCTCTGCATTTTCTGCATTTGCCGCGACCAGTCTGACCGGGGCGGGTGCAACATTCCCTGCGCCGGTGTATGCGCAGTGGGCTGATACTTACCAGAAAGAAACCGGTAATAAAGTCAACTACCAGGGGATTGGTTCCTCCGGTGGTGTGAAGCAGATTGTCGCCAATACCGTTGATTTCGGGGCGTCAGATGCACCGCTGTCCGAAGATAAACTGGCCGCAGATAATTTATTCCAGTTTCCGACCGTGATCGGCGGTGTGGTGCTGGCCGTCAACCTGCCGGGCCTGAAGTCCGGTGAACTGGTGCTCGACGGCAAAACCCTGGGTGATATCTATCTGGGTAACATCAAAAAATGGAATGACCCGGCAATTACCAAACTGAACCCGTCAGTGAAACTGCCGGATCAGGATATCGCCGTTGTCCGCCGTGCGGATGGTTCCGGTACCTCGTTCGTCTTCACCAGCTACCTGTCAAAAGTCAGCCCTGACTGGAAAGAAAAAGTCGGTGCAGGCTCTACTGTGAACTGGCCGGTTGGTCTCGGCGGTAAAGGTAACGACGGTATCGCCGCATTTGTTCAGCGTCTGCCGGGCTCTATCGGCTACGTGGAATACGCCTACGCCAAACAGAATAAGCTGGCTTACACCAAACTGATTTCTGCGGACGGTGATGCGGTTTCCCCGACCGGCGAAAGCTTCAGTAACGCAGCGCGTAAAGCCGAGTGGTCAAAAAGTTTCGCTCAGGATCTGACTAACCAGCCGGGTCCGGACGCATGGCCGATTACCTCCACCACCTTCATCCTGGTTCACACCAATCAGAAAGATGCTGCCAAAGGGCAGGAAGTTCTGAAATTCTTTGACTGGGCATACAAGAATGGCGGTGAGCAGGCAGAAAAACTGGATTACGCGGTACTGCCGAAAGAAGTGATTGAACAGGTTCGTGCATCGTGGAAAACCAGTGTCAAAGACAGCAGCGGTAAGCCACTGTACTGATACGGCAGATGATGAATTAACGATTTATCAGTAATTGCTCCCCCCGTGCCGGGGGGAGCTGTGTAAAGACGGAAGCGACTATGGCCGAACTGAAAACGGCAATGAAACCACCAAGCAAACGCGGCGACCAACTTTTCAGTGCCCTGGTAAAACTGGCGGCGCTGATTACGCTATTGTTGCTTGGCGGAATTATTATTTCACTGATTATTGCGTCATGGCCGAGCATTGAAAAATTCGGCTTAGGTTTCTTATGGAATAAAGAGTGGAACCCGCCGGCAGAAGAGTACGGGGCACTGGTACCGATTTACGGCACCATCGTGACCTCGGTTATCGCCCTGCTGATTGCGGTCCCGGTGAGTTTCGGGATTGCGCTGTTCCTGACCGAACTGGCACCGAACTGGCTGCGCCGTCCGCTGGGTATCGCGATCGAGCTGTTAGCGGCTATTCCGAGTATCGTTTATGGCATGTGGGGACTGTTTGTCTTTGCTCCGCTGTTTGCCACCTATTTCCAGCAGCCGGTCGGCGAGGTGATGTCCAGCATCCCGATTGTCGGCGAGCTGTTCTCCGGCCCGGCCTTCGGGATCGGTATCCTGGCGGCGGGCGTTATCCTCGCCATCATGATCATTCCGTATATTGCCTCGGTGATGCGTGATGTGTTCGAGCAGACGCCGGTGATGATGAAAGAATCCGCTTACGGCATCGGCTGTACCACCTGGGAGGTGATCTGGCGGATTGTGCTGCCATACACCAAGAACGGGGTGATCGGCGGCGTGATGCTGGGTCTGGGCCGCGCCCTGGGGGAGACCATGGCGGTGACCTTTATCATCGGTAACACCTATCAGCTGGACAGCTTCTCGCTGTACATGCCGGGCAACAGTATTACCTCGGCACTGGCGAACGAATTCGCGGAAGCGGAGTCCGGGCTGCACACTGCGGCACTGATGGAGCTGGGGCTGATTCTGTTTGTCATCACCTTTATCGTCCTTGCTATCTCCAAATTTATGGTGATGCGTCTGAATAAGAAAGAGGGGCGCTGAGATGACTGACATGAATATTCAGCAACCGAAAGTGGATATCAGCGCACGGCAGAAACGCCAGTTCTGGCGCCGCCAGAAAAACCGCGTTGCTCTGTTTTTATCCATGTCCACCATGGCATTCGGGCTGTTCTGGTTAATCTGGATCCTGTTCTCGACCGTCACCAAAGGGATGGACGGCATGTCACTGGCGCTGTTCACCGAAATGACACCACCGCCGAATACCGAAGGCGGGGGTCTGGCGAACGCCATTGTCGGTTCCGGCCTGCTGATCTTATGGGCGACCGTTATCGGGACCCCGCTCGGCATTCTTGCCGGGATTTATCTGGCGGAATACGGCCGTAAATCCTGGCTGGCGGAAGTGACCCGGTTTATTAATGACATTTTGTTATCCGCACCGTCGATTGTGGTCGGGCTGTTTGTTTACACCATCGTGGTGATGCAGATGCAGCACTTCTCCGGCTGGGCGGGGGTGATTGCCCTGGCACTGTTACAGATCCCGATTGTTATCCGCACCACGGAAAACATGCTGCGTCTGGTGCCGGACAGCCTGCGTGAAGCGGCGTATGCCCTCGGCACACCAAAATGGAAAATGATTTCAGCGATTACCCTGAAAGCCTCGGTTTCCGGGATTATCACCGGGGTGCTGCTGGCGATTGCCCGTATTGCCGGGGAAACGGCTCCTCTGCTCTTTACCTCCCTCTCCAACCAGTTCTGGAGTACGGATCTGATGCAGCCGATTGCCAACCTGCCGGTCACCATCTTCAAGTTTGCCATGAGTCCGTTCGCGGAGTGGCAGAGTCTGGCCTGGGCGGGTGTCCTGCTGATCACACTGTGTGTGCTGTTAATTAATATCGTGGCGCGTGTGCTGTTTGCGAAGAAAAAGCACTGATTAAATGACTGCGGATGAATGAGAGAGAGTCATGAGTAAAATTCAAAACGTAACTGAAAGCAAAATTCAGGTTCGTGATCTGAACTTCTATTACGGTCAGTTCCACGCGCTGAAAAACATCTCGCTGGATATCGCCAAAAATAAGGTCACGGCTTTTATCGGCCCGTCCGGTTGCGGGAAATCGACCCTGCTGCGCACCTTCAACAAAATGTACGCGCTGTATAATGAACAGCGGGCGGAAGGGGAAATCCTGCTGGATGGCACCAATATTCTGACCGATACCCAGGATATCGCGTTATTACGCGCCAAAGTCGGTATGGTGTTCCAGAAACCAACGCCGTTCCCGATGTCTATTTATGACAATATTGCTTTCGGTGTCCGTCTGTTTGAAAAACTGCCGCGTGCCGAAATGGATGAGCGGGTACAGTGGGCGCTGACCAAAGCGGCGCTGTGGAATGAAACCAAAGACAAGCTGCATCAGAGCGGTTACAGCCTCTCCGGCGGTCAGCAGCAGCGTCTGTGTATTGCGCGCGGTATTGCTATCCGCCCTGAGGTTCTGCTGCTGGATGAGCCGTGCTCGGCGCTGGACCCAATTTCCACCGGGCGTATTGAAGAGCTTATCAGCGAGCTGAAATCGGAATACACCGTGGTGATCGTCACCCATAACATGCAGCAGGCGGCGCGCTGTTCTGACCATACTGCGTTTATGTATCTGGGCGAACTGATTGAATTCAGTGATACTGATACCCTGTTTACCACCCCGGGCAAGAAACAAACCGAAGATTACATCACCGGTCGTTATGGCTGATGCGGAGACAATCATGGAAAATCTGAATCACAACAAACATATTTCCGGGCAGTTTAATGCTGAATTAGAGCATATCCGCACAGAAATGATGACGATGGGCGGGCTGGTGGAAGAGCAGCTCAGCAAAGCGATCACCGCCATGCATAACCAGGATGAAGACCTGGCGCGTGAAGTTATCGCCGGTGACAAACAGGTCAATATCATGGAAGTGATGATTGATGAGGCCTGCGTCCGCATTATTGCCAAGCGTCAGCCGACGGCGAGTGATCTGCGTCTGATTATGGCAATTTCAAAGACGATCGCTGAACTTGAGCGCATTGGTGATGTGGGTGATAAAATTGCCAAAACTGCACTGGAAAAATTCTCACAACAGCATCAGCCGCTGCTGGTCAGTCTTGAATCTCTTGGCCGTCACGCCATTCAGATGCTGCATGATGTACTGGATGCTTTTGCGCGTATGGATATTCAGGAAGCTATCCGTATCTACCGCGAAGACCAGAAAGTCGATCAGGAATATGAGGGGATTGTCCGTCAGCTGATGACTTATATGATGGAAGATCCGCGCACTATCCCGAGTGTTCTGACCGCACTGTTCTGCGCGCGCTCTATCGAACGTATCGGTGACCGTTGCCAGAATATCTGTGAATTTATCTTCTATTACGTGAAGGGGCAGGATTTCCGTCATGTGAAAGGAGATGATGTGGAACGTATCCTGCTCGGTGAGCATGTGATTGAAGTTTCCGCGCACAGTAATAACGGCGAAAAAGGGAATGATCCGGCATAACAGGATTGCTTCTCCGGCGATATTGTCTGTTTTTGTAAAAGTACCCGTTTTGATTTGACCCCGGAGTTAACTCCGGGGTTTATACTTTCTGAAACAGACAAAACAGTGTTTCCGGAGGTGTACGATGGGTTTATTCAGCCGGTTTTTTAACAGCGGGGGCGGATCCGGTCACGGGAACCGCAGAAGCGGTCATGGCAGCAAACATGGTAATACGGGTTACAATAAGCATGGTCGTGACAATAATGGTTACCCGGAGCAGATTAGCAGGGAAGCACCGCAGAATATCAGCGGATATTGTCAGAAGTGCGGCACCGGCTATCCGCCGGACAGCCGCTTCTGCGGCCGGTGCGGTAATGCACTCAATCCGTAATGTAAAAGCCGGTCACTCAGTTCAGTTTTTTCTCTGTCCGCACATTGCGCCCTTTATCATTAATGCTGATCAGCGTGACGGGCTCTCCTGCAGATAATTGCCCTGTATATGCCACCCGGCTCTCTGAGTAAGGGGCAAGCATCACAGTGCTGATATGTGACGGCGTATTGTCTCCGCCGGAAACGAGTGCGGATAATGTGAAATAGTAAGGTGCGGGGTTTTTCAAAATCAGCGTTTCTCCAGATAAAGAGGCAGAAATCTGTTCCGGAACCGCATCCGGCGGCAGCGAAAGGTCATCCGGCCGGTAAAACAGCTTTATCCGCGTCCGCAGGGCAAATTGCAGCGTATTACCGGTGGCGGCGGTTTTCGCCGGAATATCCACCACATTGAGATAAAAAACCGATTCCCGATCATGGGGCAGGCTGTTCTCCATAATCCGGATTTTCAGCTGCTGCCCGCCGCCACCGGCGATTCGCGTCACCGGCGGCACTACCATAAACGGCGCGCCGGTCGTTTCCGGTGAGGAATTGATATCCCCCTCATCTGCCCAGCTTTGTACCAGTGATGGTATTTCTCCGCTGTTGGTCAGCTGGATCACAGTATTATCCTGATTTCCCGGAAAAATGATCCGGGTTGTATTGATCATCACTCCCGCATATCCCGCCGGAATGCACATAAGCATGATAATAAAAACAGCTGTCCGCATAGTATCCTCCGGCGGTTCAGTTGTAGGAAAAAACCAGGGTCGCGGAACTGCTCATTTTTCCCTGTGTCACTGCGCCCGGACTGTAGGGATAGTAATACGCGCCGAGATCGACAGAGAAAGCCGGTGAAAGCGCACTGCCTTTGGCGGCAGTGAAAATACTGGTGGCACTGCCCTGAGCATTGGCACTGTCAGAAAACTGCACCGGGCTGCTGAGGTTACCGGTTTTCACCACCCTGAAGCCGACACCACCGGCACCGCCGGAAACGGTATTGGTCAGCACGGTTTTGTCGGACGGCTGTAAATTGGACGACGACAGGAACATGGCAATATCCCGGGACGCGGTGTTCCCCGGGAGGAGGCCGCCACAGGTAAAATTGAGGCGGAACGGGGTGTATCCGGCTTTATCGGTGGTTTTAACGGCATTGATACTCATCAGCGGCAGACTGACAGTCAGCCCGGCGTTAGTAAAGGTGCAGGTGGTCACCGGCGGATTGTAGGTAATCTGCACCGGCTGCAAAAACATATCATTCGGGTCAGCCGGCCATTGCAGTGTCAGTAAAAACTGCAAAATCTTACTGACAAGCGCAGCCAGCCAGCCCACCAGCCCCAGCGTGGTGGCATCAGAGGCAAAAATGACTGGTGTAATCGTCACTGTATCACCCGGGACTTTGGTGTAGTTACCGGTTGGTGTAGTGACGAGATCAAAACGCAGTGTGAAACCGGTATTGAGTTCTGTCCCGTTGTGAGTACCTGCCGCCAGGCCGGAAACACTCTTTTTTGTCTGAGCCGTCAGGGTGATATTGACGAGTTGTGCGCCGTTATTAAACCCGATTGTCGCTGTCCGGCCATTAAAAGGGGAGTCGATTCCGATGGTATTCGGAAACAGCACCACTGCTGCCGTACAGGTAAACTGGCCGCTGAAGTTGGTCTGAGATACTTTGGATACGGTTGTGGTGGCGCCGATCAGATCATCCGAAAGATTCAGTATCACGGGCGTAGCGGTCTGGGTGGATGTTACCGAACAGGTGGCATAAGCCACCCTGCTGCTTATCACTGTAAGGAATAAAAGTAATACAGCGGCGGATGTTTTCATCATTGTTTCCTTTTACCGGCAGATATTGTGGTTTTTATCCGGTGTCACCACCGGATTGCGGATAACACACTGCTGTTTCCCGTCCGCCGTCAGTTTTATGATCAACGAGGACGGCAACTGCCCGCTTTTCAGATAGAGCAGCCCGGACTGCCCGACATACCCCAGTGACTGATGCTGCGCGTCAGTTACCTCTGTGCCGAACGGCAGTGTGCCGCCGTTTTCCCGTGCCGCCCGCAGAATGAAGGTCTGGCGGGGATCGGTTTCCATGCGGATATAACTGACCGCACCTTTATACGGGCTGATCTGGCCGATATTACCGGTCACTTCGGCACCGGAACTTTTTTCTGTGTCTGACAGCGTGTATGAATTAGTGCGGTAAGGGACGGATTGTGTCATCAGCACCACACCATCACTGTTTGTCAGGGAGGCTTTATCCGAATTCACCATCCGGTTACCGGCCTGCGGGGCATCAATAATGGTGTAGGTATTGCCGGTGTCACCGGATATGGCGATATGGCCCGGGATCGCGACAATAGTTCCTTTTGCTCCGGCCCCTGCCTGACGGTAATCACTGCCCTCACTGAATGAGCCGGACAGCGTACTGTACGGGTTGCGGTAATTGAGGTTCGCGCCCGCCATGTTGTTGCCGCCGTTCTGATTTGAGCCGGTCAGCGTGTAGTTGACCAGGTCATCTTTACCGGCAGTACCGCTCAGGCTGACTGTTGTTTGCTGATAACGGGAATCGGTGGCGTAAATACCGCTGCTGAGTGATGCACTTTTGCCGAAAACAGAAATCGGCACGCTGACATTCAGGTAAAACCGGGTTTCATTTTTGTCATCGAAATTACGTGTCCGTGATGCGGACACGGTATAGCTTATCTCGTTATAACTGTTTGAATATCCGAGCTGGTATTCGCGGTTGCTGCCGCCGGAATTCCAGTAATCCCGGTGGGTACCGGAGATATAAATCACCCCCCGGTTTTCCCCCAGATACTGATTTAAATTCACGGTAAACGTATTTTTAGCCCGTGCACCGCGCATGGCATCCAGTGTCATCAGATCCGGTATCTGCCGCGGCGTGTTATCCGGAGTATTTTCCTGTGCATCGCGGTAAGCATCCCAGGCACGGTAATTATCCTGCTGATAGACAGCATCCGTGAAACTGTAAAAATCCCCGGTGGAGTAGCGGTATGTCGCCAGCGTCAGGTTTGTGGATGTGGTGCTGACAAACTTACTGTATGCGATACGGTAGCTCTGGCCGCTTTTGCGGCCGGTTTTAAAGTCCGCATTTGCCTGAGTGACATCCACGGAAAGCGCGCCGAACGGCAGGTTCCAGGCACTGCCCGCCAGAAGAGAGCGGTAATCTTTTCCGGCAATCCCGCCGGTGTAGAGCGTTACGGTATTATTCAGCCCGTAACGAAATTCTCCCTGAATAAACTCCGGGCGGTAATGTGTATTATCCAACCGCGCCTGACCGGCGGTCAGACTGTAATTATAAATCCCCTCTTTCAGCATATCGGGCACCGCGGAGAAGGGGACGGTAAATGATTCTTTCCGGCCGTCTGCCTCCTGAATCACGACAGAAAAATCACCGCTGCCGCCGGTCGGCTGAATATCACGGAACATAAACTCACCCGGCGGCACATTTTCCTGAAAAATAAGATTACCGTTCTGGTAAATACTGACGAGAGCATTAGTCCCGGCAACACCCCGGATGATCGGTGCGAATCCCTGGCCGGACGGCGGCAGCATATTCATATCCGTAGCCAGTGATACTCCTCTGAATTTAAAGCTGCCGAACAGAGAAGGCGGTGTATAAAAATCCCCCAGTGTCAGCGCAGATAAAATACGGCTGAGCGGACGATAAAGGTAACGGTTGTTATTTTTCCAGCCCTTATGTCCGCCGGAATAAGCGGAGTAAACGGATTCATCACGAAATTGCCAGACACCGAGGTTCAGCCCGGAATTTACCGTGGCAAAAAAGCTGTCATTACTCTGTTTGTTATTCTTTTTTTGTCTGGCGTTATAGTAATTGACGTTATAGCCGAGAATAACGGCAGGCTGCCCGTGATCCCATAATTCCGGGTCAATATAACCGGCATCGGCAGTCTTTACCCCGATTTGCGGCACGGACAAATCTAACCGCAATGTACTTTTATTCAGGTGATAAGTCAGTCCGGCAGTCAGCTCATCTGCCGGTACCGGTTGTTTCTCTGCGGATAATTTTTTTGCATCATCAGAAAGGTTCAGTCCGAGCTTATTAATATCCGCCGGCTGAAAATTCAGGGCATTATTATGCTCTCCTACTTCAACGGTAAACTGGCCTTTCCAGGTGTTATTGACATAAACATCCATCAGCTGTTCGCCGGACGGCAGTGTATTTTCCTGATATAAACGTGAAATATCCCCTTTGGCGGACTCTCCGGCCAGCAGGGTGGTATCGAATTCTTCCGTAACGCCTTCGCGGGGATAACTCCATAATCCGGCAATAATAAGAATCGGCAGGCAATGTTGTGTTTTCACGTTATTATCGTCCGTCAGAAAGTAATATTCTTCGGCTTATACACACCGTAATCATCAACATAGGTTACTGAGGCATTACGGGCCGGGAGTTTATTTTTCAGAGGCAATTGTTTTTCAGAAAAGGGCGGGATCATGTCGGATGCTGCCAGCCATGTGCGACTGCTGTCATTGGCATTGACTGCCGCAATAGTAAAATGGTACGGAGAATTATTGGTGACGGATAAATGATCATCTTTAAGCTGCCACTGAATATTATCAATGACGGTTTCCGGGTTTGCGGTCAGCCCGGCAGGGCGGTAAAACAGCTTTATCCGTGACCGCAGGGCCACCTGTAACACACTTTTTCCTTTGGCATTGGCGGGTGTGGCCGGAATATCCAGCACACTGAGATAAAAGACACTTTCGCGGTCATCCGGTAGTTTTTCATTATTTTTCTTTATTTTAAGCTGCTGTCCCTGCATTCCGTCTATTTTGACAATCGGCGGATAAACATAAAACGGGGAATTGCTGTTTTCCGGTGTTGCATTAATATCACCATCATCAGTCCAGCTCTGGGCTAATGATGATGTCTGACTGTTGTTATTCAGCTGAACAGTAATGCTGTCATTTTCTTCATGGTAAATAAGCCGTGTACCGTTAATCACGATATTTGCAGCGGCATTACCGGACAAAATAAGCATTATCAGAAAAAAGAATCGGCGTTTCATTATATTCACCCGTAAACAGTCAGGCTTTTTGATAAGCCTGACTGTCTGACAATGGTTATAAATAAGAGACTGTATAAATCACGTTGGAATGTACAGGCCCGACTTTTGCAGGAGATGTATTGGTTTTGTAATAACTGGCAATTAATGTCACCTGATCCGATGCCGGTGCCGTTTTATCGCCTTTCACTCCGGTGTCATATGCCGCATTCAGTGAAAGTGCCACTGATGGTGCGGTTGTTGACGATAAACTGAACCCGACATTTTTCGCGACGGACGGATCCCCTTCATTAACAGTATCGTTAATCAGGTAATTTCCGGTTGACGATATATTGTTGGGAGATGCGAAATGTATTTTCAGGTTACTTCCGGGCGGTACTGATGCGGGCGCACAATCAGAAAATGTCATGGTAAAGGCTTTCTGATTTTTGGTAATAACGGTATTTGCGGTTACCCCGGCATCCGTTACGGTAATCGGATCTAATAATACGGCGAAGTCAGCGCTGTTGCCTCCGTTAATGGTACAGGTGGTGTCACTGATAGCACCTGTGATGTTTATAATTCCGCCCGCAGCAGTGACTGCGGACGCTGAACCTGAAAAAAAGGCGGCAGAAACTAATGCTGTAATAAGCGTTTTCTTTAACATGGTTAACTCCGGTAAAAATAAGATACCAGACTGACAAAAATAAGAGGCTATTTTTGCGGATTTTCATTTAAAGAGACCAATAATAATCAGTCTCTTTAAATTTAGAATCATCAGGTATATTTACCAGTGCTTAATTTTGAATTTTACAGATATGTGATTATTGTCAAGATTTATAAATTTATACGCTCAGAATGTGTATTTTTTTCATAAGTTCGAATTCATTTTTTATTTTGGTGACAATGGAAAGATAAATATACAGATAATAAGATGTGATTGTTTATTAACAGGTTGCTGATAAATAATTTCTTTTGGATATTAATTTTAATTAACAACGGTATAGGTTGTTAAGTATCGCTTATCAGGATCATGAAATATTTCAGCGGGGAAAATAACGTATGATTTTATTTCAATAAATAATCATAAATTATGTAATTAGTTTTTTTAATAAGAATGGATGTATTACAAATAACAGGTGTTATTGAGGGAGGCAGTCTGTCCTGCGTTCATCTTAGAACAATCAGTTATGGAATTATTCTTTCTTAGTATTTCAGGAACTAAGCCGGAGTTGATAGCGTGAGATGGTGATTTACACAAATTGACGTTTTCCGTGACTGATTCCAGGGGTGTGTATGAAACCGACATTATTTGTTCCGGCTCTGCTTGCCGGTTTAGCATTAGTAAGTGGTACAGCACAGGCTGATAAGCTTGATGACATTCAGAAAGCCGGCGTGATCCGTATTTCGGTTTTTGACAGCAACCCGCCGTTCGGCTTTATCGATCCGCAGACCAAAAAACTGGCCGGTTATGACGTGGATATTGCACAGGCCGTTGCTGATGACCTCGGTGTGAAGCTGGAACTGCGCCCGACCAACCCCGCAAACCGTATTCCGCTGCTGGTCTCCGGCAAAGTGGATTTAATCGGGGCGAACTTCACGATTACCGATGAGCGTGCCAAACAGGTGGATTTTTCCATTCCTGATTTTCAGACCGGACAAAAATTTATTGCCCGCAAAGGCGTGCTGAAAACCCCGGAAGATGTGGCAAAACTGCGCATCGGTGCGGATAAAGGCACCGTTCAGGAAGTGACGCTGCGCGAGAAATATCCGGGCACCAAAGTGATTTCTTATGATGATACCCCGCTGGCGTTCGCCGCGCTGCGTAATGGTAACGTTGATGCTATCACGCAGGATGATGCCAAACTGGTCGGGCTGCTGGGTAACCTGCCGGAGTCAGTAAAAGCGGAGTTTGAACTCTCGCCGTTCAGTCTGACCCGTGAATACCAGGCACTGGCGGCACCGAAAGGGGAAACCCGTCTGGTGGAAGCGGTAAACAAAACCCTGCTGAAACTCGAAAGTGAGGGTAAATCACAGCAGATTTATAACCAGTGGTTTGGTCCGGGCACCAAAGCCGAACAACCGCGCGGTGAATTTAAGTTTGCTCCGCTGGCTGATCAGCCGAAGTAATGTGAGTGTGTTTTCTGAATCAGGCCTCACTCCGGTGAGGCTTCCTGCATTTCTGCGGCAACAGACGGGATGAGCGGATGTTTGAGCAATTTATAAGTGCGCACTTACTTGCGCCGGAATATCTGGGGTGGCTGGGGCAGGGGTTTGTGATCACGCTGCTTATCTCATTCTGGACGATTCTCGCGGCGACACTGCTGGGTTTTCTGCTGGTGGCCGGGCGGGACAGTCAGTTCGCGCCGCTCCGCTGGTTAGTCAGTGCTTACACCAGTGTATTCCGGAATACACCGCTGCTGGTGCAGCTGTTTTTCTGGTATTTCGCTTCCGGGGAAATTCTGCCGCAGGCGCTGAAAATCTGGCTGAATACGCCGCATGAAATTGAACTGGCGGGGCTGACACTTGCCTGGCCGTCATTTGAATTTATTGCCGGGTGGTTCGGGCTGACACTCTATTCCGCGCCGTTTATTGCGGAAGAATTACGGGCGGGGATTGCCGGGATCGGGCGTCAGCAAAAATCAGCCGCGCTGGCGCTCGGGCTGACGCCGTGGCAGTCCATGCGTTATGTGGTGCTGCCGCAGGCGGTCAGAATCGCCATGCCGCCGCTGCTCGGGCAGTATATGAATGTAGTGAAAAACTCGTCCCTGACGATGGCAATCGGGGTGGCTGAACTCTCTTATGCATCACGTCAGGTGGAAAGTCAGTCCTTGCAAACCTTTGAAGCCTTCGGGGTTGCGACGATCCTCTATATCGCCATTATTGCCGTGATGGAAGCCTTCGGGCAGTGGCGGACACAACGGGCGCTGGCACAGGGGCATTAAGATGGATTTTTCCGTAATTCGTGATAACTGGGAATACCTGTTGTTCGGTACGTTCCCGGATGGCCCGCTTGAGGGCGCGGCACTGACACTGGTGATCAGCCTGATTGCCGGGGCCATTTCTGTCGTGCTCGGGACTATCGGCGGGGTGATGCTGGCAATGCTGCGTGGCTGGTGGGTAAACCTGTTCGCGGCATTTCTCGGATTTTTCCGTGCGATTCCCATCATTATGCTGATATTTTGGGTCTATTTCCTGCTGCCGATCGCCTTTGGTGTGGATGTGCCGGAAATCACCACGGTAGTCTGTGCGCTGGCACTGGTCACCTCTGCTTATATTGCCCACGGTGTGAAGGCCGGTATTCTGGCAATCGGCAAAGGGCAGTGGCAGGCGGGTATGTCCCTCGGTTTCAGCCGGTGGGAAGTGCTGTGGCATATTGTGTTGCCGCAGGCGCTGCGGATGATGATCCCGTCCTTTATTAATCAGTGGATTGCGCTGATTAAAGACACCTCGCTGGCCTATATCGTCGGTGTGGGGGAGTTGTCATTCCTCGCGTCTCAGGTCAATAACCGCAGTATGGTCTACCCGACAGAGATTTTCCTGTTTGTCGCTTTTATCTATTTTGTGATGTGTTCCGGGCTGGAGTTGGGGGCAAATGCCCTGATGCGCCGTTATTCATTACAGCGGCAGCCTCGTCAGTCATGGCTTGCCAGCCTGTTTGGCAGGGGAAGAGAGAAACCGGTGCGACTGTCAGAAAAACCGGCATCCTGTTCATCATAAGTTTGATCAATAACAATCCCGGCATCGTTAATGGCCGGGATTTTCCCGCAATGAAACGCAAACGTTTTCTTTTTTAAAATGATGCGGTAGGATAAGCCGAAAAAAACAAATTTCCGGGACTCCTTATTCATGACTACTCCGACTTCCGGCACTGATCCTCATCAGGGCCTGCTCCAGCGCGTGTTTAAATTACAGGAACACGGCACCACTGTCCGCACAGAAGTTATTGCCGGGCTGACCACTTTCCTCACCATGGTGTATATCATCTTTGTAAACCCGCAAATCCTCTCGTTCGCCGGGATGGATATCAAAGCGGTGTTTGTCACCACCTGTCTGATTGCGGCCATCGGCAGTATCGGGATGGGGTTATTTGCTAACCTGCCGGTGGCGGTTGCGCCGGCAATGGGGCTGAATGCCTTTTTCGCCTTTGTGGTGGTGGGTGCAATGCACTACTCCTGGGAAGTGGCGATGGGCGCGATTTTCTGGGGGGCGGTCGGGTTATTTATTCTGACCTTACTGCGCATCCGTTACTGGCTGATTGCCCATATCCCGCTGAGTCTGCGGGTCGGGATCACCAGCGGTATCGGGCTGTTTATCGCCATGATGGGGCTGAAAAACGCCGGTATTATTGTGCCGAACGCGGATACGCTGGTGACTATCGGTAAGTTTACCGATCACGGTGTGGTGCTGGGCGCACTGGGCTTCTTTATTATCGCCATTCTGGCTGCCCGCAATATCCACGCGGCTGTACTGGTGTCAATCGTGGTGACCACTTCCATCGGGCTTTTCCTCGGTGATGTCACCTATAAGGGTATATTTGATGTGCCGCCGGGAATTACCTCGGTGGTCGGTCATGTCGATATCATGGGCGCGCTGGATTTATCCCTCGCCGGGATTATCTTCTCGTTTATGCTGGTGAACCTGTTTGACTCCTCCGGTACGCTGATCGGTGTGACAGACAAAGCCGGGCTGGCGGATGAAAAAGGCCGTTTCCCGAACATGAAAAAAGCGCTGTATGTGGACAGTATCAGCTCCGTCGCCGGTTCTGCGATGGGGACATCCTCTGTGACCGCATTTATTGAAAGTACCTCCGGGGTTTCCGTCGGCGGCCGTACCGGCCTGACCGCCATTGTGGTCGGCCTGCTGTTCCTTGCAGCGATCTTTATTTCACCGCTGGCAGCCATGGTACCGGCTTATGCGACTGCCGGGGCGCTGATTTATGTCGGCGTGCTGATGACCTCCAGTCTGGTGCGCGTGAACTGGAATGATCTGACCGAATCGGTTCCGGCGTTTGTGACTGCCGTGATGATGCCGTTCAGTTTCTCTATCACCGAAGGGATTGCATTAGGGTTTATCGCTTACTGTGCAATGAAGCTGGGTACCGGCCGCTGGCGTGAGCTGAACCTGTGTGTGGTGGTGGTATCACTGCTGTTTATTCTGAAAATGGTGTTTGTGGACGCCTGATTCAGGCCTGTCAGTAAGATGTGAAAAAACCGCGCGGTGAATACCGGCGCGGTAATAACCGGCGGAATTACCGATCTCTGCTGATCACGGTTATTCTGGTGTTTATTACCGGGTGTGTTTATAAACCGGAGGGGCCGTATTTACCGGCAAACGTGGTGGTTGTGTCAAACCATGTGTGTCTGCTTACCCGGCCGGAAGGAGATGAGAGAATTATCCGCCTGGATATTAATGAAATCGGCAGTGAAAATAAACGGCTGTTAACGCATACCTTTACGCCGGCGCAGGCGGCGGTCAGCCGGGAGCGCTGTATTTCAGTGCAGAATTACCCCTTCCGGAGCGGATATTCTTATACTGCGCTGATAACGCTCGGGTCAGACGTTCAGCGCCGCCTGAATATTTATCCCGGAACGCGGAATTTTGAAGTTCGCTTCCGGCTGACGAATTATTTCGGTCAGTTAAGAGCAACCGCGTTTTAATACTGTTTGCCGGTTTCTGTTATCAGAAAACCGGCAGCGGCATGATTACTTCGATAATGCATCCAGTTCTGCCTGCGCTTCTTTTAATTCCGCTTCGGCTTCGGCCAGTTTGCGTTCGCGTTTGGCAATCTTACTGATATCGCCTTTATCAATGGCTTTCTGCAAATCGGCTTTGCGTTCAGCCACTTCTTTTGTCCGGTCGCTGACTTCATCACGGGCATCATTCCGCAGACTGTTTGGTGTGCAGTAAGTATTCACATTCTGCAAAGCCCGCTCCAGCCCCTGCACCCGGTGTGTGTTGCCGTGTGCTTTGGCGTAGCTGAGCTGCTCCTGAATTTTACTCTTTTTAATGTCACAGCCATTCTGCGCACTCAGCGCGGAGGTGCTGACCAGTAATGTTGCCAGTGCCAGCACCGTGGTTGTAAAACGTGTCATATTTACCTCGCTATTTATATCAATCGTCATTTTATGACTACTGATAATGACAATGGTTCATTATCACGCCGCACAGATGAGGAAAGGGCATTGGTTCTTTCCTGCCGAAATCAGGTTATACTGAGTGCTTCAATCTGTACTGATATTCTTGTTCCGGGTGGTGTACACCCGACCATCTGAGGCCTTTGTATGCTTAGTTACCGCCACAGCTTTCACGCCGGCAACCATGCGGATGTGTTAAAACACACCGTCCAGAGTCTGATCATTGAATCATTAAAAGAGAAAGACAAACCCTTTTTGTATCTGGATACGCACGCCGGTGCCGGGCGTTATCAGCTCAGTGGTGAGCATGCGGAGCGTACCGGGGAGTACCTGGAAGGGATCGCCCGCATCTGGGCGCAGGAATCGGTGCCGGAAGAACTGAAAACGTATCTTGAGGCCGTCAGTGCACTGAACCCGCGTGGTGACCTGCGTTTTTATCCGGGGTCGCCGCTGATCGCTGCACATTTGCTGCGTGATCACGATAAATTAAATATCAGTGAACTGCATCCGTCTGATTTTCCGCTGCTGCGCAATGAATTCAGCCGCGATAACCGTGCCCGTGTGGTACGGGAAGATGGCTATCAGCAACTGAAATCACAGTTACCGCCGTCATCCCGGCGCGGATTTGTGCTGATTGACCCGCCGTATGAACTGAAAAGTGATTATCAGGCCGTGGTGAAAGGAATTCAGGAAGGTCACCGCCGCTTTGCAACCGGGACTTATGCGGTCTGGTATCCGGTGGTGTTGCGCCAGCAGATCAAACGGATGGTAAAAGATTTTCAGGCAACCGGGATCCGCAAAATTCTGCAAATCGAACTGGCGGTACGCCCTGACAGTGATCAGCGCGGTATGACCGCATCCGGTATGATTGTGATTAACCCGCCGTGGAAGCTGGAATCGCAGATGAAATCCGTGCTGCCGTGGCTGCATAACGTGCTGGTACCGGAAGGTACAGGGCATACACTGGTTGAATGGATCACACCGGAATAATTCGTTTCCGCTGCGGGCATGACGGCAGCGGGTGTTTATGTATTGACTGATAAATGGAACGAGCCAACTATGAGCAAACATTACGATTATATTGCAATCGGCGGCGGCAGTGCCGGTATTGCGTCTGTAAACCGGGCAGCAATGTACGGGCAGAAATGTGCCCTGATTGAAGCAAAAGCGCTCGGCGGCACGTGTGTTAACGTCGGTTGTGTCCCGAAAAAAGTGATGTGGTACGGTGCGCAGATTGCGGAAGCTATCCGCCAGTACGGCCCGGATTACGGGTTTGATACCACCATAAACCATTTCAGCTGGGACAAATTGCTGGAAAGCCGTTCTGCGTATATTGATCGTATTCACCAGTCTTATGAGCGCGTTCTCGGTAATAATAAAGTGGATGTGATCACCGGATTTGCCCGTTTTAAAGATGCACATACCGTGGAAGTGAACGGTGAAACGTACACCGCAGATCATATCCTGATCGCCACCGGCGGCCGTCCGGTTCCGCCGTCCATCCCGGGCGCGGAATACGGGATTGATTCTGATGGTTTCTTCGCACTGAAAGCTCTGCCGTCACGTGTGGCGGTGGTCGGTGCCGGGTATATCGCCGTGGAACTGGCAGGGGTGCTGAATGCCCTGGGCAGCGAAACACATCTGTTTGTCCGCAAACATGCTCCACTGCGTAATTTCGACCCGCTGATCACAGAAACGCTGGTCGAAGTGATGAATACCGAAGGGCCGTCACTGCACACCAACTCGGTACCGAAAGCGGTTGTGAAAAATGCCGATGGCAGCCTGACTCTGCAACTGGAAAACGGTCACGAACAGACCGTGGATTGCCTGATCTGGGCTATCGGCCGTGAACCGGCAACAGACAATATCAATCTGGATGTGACCGGCGTGAAACTCAGCGATCGCGGTTATATTCAGGTGGATAAATACCAGAACACGTCGGTTCCGGGCCTGTACGCGGTGGGTGATAACACCGGCGCAGTTGAACTGACACCGGTTGCGGTTGCCGCAGGCCGCCGTCTCTCTGAGCGCCTGTTTAACAACAAGCCGGACGAGCACCTGGATTACACCAACATCCCGACCGTTGTCTTCAGCCACCCGGCGATCGGTACTGTGGGTCTGACCGAACCACAGGCGATTGAGCAGTACGGCGCGGACAATGTGAAATGCTACAAGTCCTCTTTCACCGCCATGTATACCGCGGTCACCAGCCACCGCCAGCCATGCAAAATGAAACTGGTGTGTGCGGGTAAAGACGAAAAAATCGTCGGTATCCACGGCATCGGTTACGGCATGGACGAAATCCTGCAGGGCTTTGCGGTCGCACTGAAAATGGGCGCCACCAAGAAAGATTTCGATAACACCGTGGCCATTCACCCGACAGCAGCAGAAGAGTTTGTGACAATGCGCTGATGGCACATTAATTGATACTGATGTCTGCAAAGCAGGCCGTGACGATGTCCGGCCTGCTTTCTTTTTACGTAATGACAATGACACTACGCCGGGCCATGTTAAAGAGGATGTAGTACTGTTTCCGGAGGAGGATATGACGAAACTATTCTGAATAGCTGGCGGTCACCCGAACTTCTTCGACATTCCCTCTGATGCCGGGCTGACCGATTTCCAGCCGAGTTTTTCATAGAAACCGGGTTTATCCGCGATCATCGAGACATAGGAACCTTCGAATGTGGCGGATGTGAGATAGCCATCGATGCGGTTCATAACCCGGCGACCGAGCCCCGTGCCCTGATATGCCGGATCAACGGCGACATCAACCACCTCAAAATTACAGGCACCGTCACCGACCACGCGCCCCATGGCGATAAGCGTTCCGGCATCCCGGATAGTCACGATATATAAACTGTTGGGCAGCCCGATTTCAGCGGCTTTCAGTGATTTTGCCGATAATCCGGCCTTAATGCGCAGGGCGCAGTACTCCTGTGCGGAAGGCGCACGTTCTTCAGTAATCAGCGTCATGATGTTGTTATCTGTAATAAGGGGGACTTTTTGGCAATGACGTTAAACCATTCGGCAAATTGTTGCGGATGATCATGCATCTCTTTTTTCAGGTCAGTGAGTGGTATCCAGCGCACGGCAGCGACTTCCTGCGGGTTCAGGGAAAACGGGCCGTTATAGTGACCGGTAAACAGGTGGTCATACTCATGTTCAATCAGTGACGGCGGAACATCCGCCCGGTAAATGATATGACCGGCAGGCTGTAAAGGGCAGGTGATCCCCAGCTCTTCCTGCAGACGGCGCTGTGTTGCCTGTTCCAGCGATTCACCGCGACGGGGATGACTGCAGCAGCTGTTGGCCCACAATCCGCCGGAATGGTATTTGCTGAGTGCGCGCTGCTGGATCAGCAGTTCACCCGCATCATTAAACAGGAACACAGAAAATGCACGGTGGAGTAATCCGAGCTGATGAACGCGGAGTTTTTCGTCATACCCGAGGGCATTATCATGTTCATCGACCAGAATCAGTTCGTCACTCATTATATCTTTTATCCGGTAAAGCGGCTGAAAGATATACTGTAGCAAATATGCAGCGGAAAGTTTGCCGGAATAATGGCATAAAAACGCCGGAATATATCTCCGGCGCTTCATTATTTATTCGGGGGGATTATTTATTGCGGGCAGCCAGGTAATCCTGGAGTGTACCTTCCGGGAATTTTTTACAGAATTCAACGATTTTTGGCGCTTCTGCAATCCCTTTTTCTGACAGTGCCACAAAGTCACCGCCCGGATATTGTGTGTCTTTACTGATCACCCACAGGGCAACCGGCGCCCAGCTTTGCGGATTCAGATTCACGAACTCTTTACAGGTCATTTTATCGGGTACCTGAATATCAGCAGGTTCAGCGAGAGCCACTGAGGAAAATGCACTTGCAGCAACCAGACACGCGGTGACGAAATACTTTTTCATGATAAATAAACCTCGTTTTTTGTTTCAGAAAATACAATAAACACGTTTTCAGAATAGATTAAATAACGTCATATTCAATATTTCTCTGTTTTTAAAACGTAAATAATGATATTAACCGGTTTTTTCAGGATAAAAAGTATGAGTATCCCGGTGAGACTCATATCGGGCCGGGTAACATGATTTTATACCAGTCCCGATATGAGTGACGGTTACGGATTATTTTCCAGCCAGCGGATAATAAAGTCGCGGATGGCAGTGATATTGTTGATATCCAGTTGCGGTACCGTGACATCCTGCCGTGGTTTATCTGACGCAAATGCAATAACAAATTCATCCAGCAGTGTCTGGTACGGGCGGTCAGTCACATCACGAAACAGGGCAATTTTCGGCACGGATTCACCTTTGAACCCTTCCGCCAGGATAAGATCCAGCTCCCGGGTATCAAAGCGGTCAGCCAGCTGCATCAGATCCGGCTCTGCGCCGCCCGGGGTTTCGGTCATCAGTGCAAACCGCTCCCGGCTGACCACCAGGGTCTGATAAGCGCCCGCTTTGCGCAGCTCATAGCTGTCTTTCCCCGGCGTGTCCACATCCATATCGTGATGTGTGTGTTTGACCAGGCCGATACGCAGCCCGCTTTCCCGCAGCAGCGGGATCAGTTTTTTCAGCAGGGTGGTTTTGCCGGTGCCGCTGTAAGCAGTGACCGCCAGCAGCGGAACCGGATGCGGCAGCCGGTGCTGCTTTTCCCATTCCCGGCACTCTGCAAGGGTATTGAGATTAATAAAGTCACCGGGATTTGCATCAAATGTGACGGCTTTTGCGCCGATGTTATCCATAAACAGCAACAGTTTGCGATCACCGCCGGTAAGATATGCGGTCAGCGGAGCGATCAGCGAGCGGTGACACAGCGCGAAGGCCGGGTGCGCCCGCTGGTGATCACAGGCATAAGCGCACAGGGCATCCCCTTTCTGCTGCCAGAGTTTTTCCGCCAGATCCGCCGGGAACTGCGGCACATCACACGGCACAAACAGCACCCAGTCGTGCAGGGCGTTTTCAAGACCGGCCAGCATCCCGGCAAGCGGGCCGGGAAAATCCGGTAATGTATCGGCGACCACCCGCAGGCCGGTGGCGTGATAATCCCGCGCATTGCGGTTGGCATTGATAAAAATGTCATCTGTCTGCGGGGCGAGCAGCTTTACACTGTGCTGATAAAGCGGGATCCCGCCCAGTAATACCAGGCCTTTGTCCTGTCCCTGCATCCGGGTGGCCCGTCCGCCGGCAAGAATACAGCCGCTGAGTTGCATCATCATTTTCAGTTTCTCTGACAATCTCTGATAAATATTCTGAACTTATCTTAACAAGGATTCCGGTATAGTGAGCGCGAATATCAATGCAATGGTCGTTATAATCACGGATAATACGCCGCAGTTATTACAGCCTGCCAATATTTACGCATCCTGACAGTCCTGTTCTTTCCGGAGCGGCGGATAATTGGTAATGTGTTACGATCTTGCTTATAAGGAATTTATTATGAAATGTCATCGTCTTAATGAGGTTATTGAACTTCTGCACCCTGTCTGGCAGCAACACTCTGATCTGAATCTGATGCAGATGTTACAGAAACTGGCTGACGAAGCCGGGTTTGAGGGGGAATTATCTGACCTGACTGATGATATTCTTATTTATCACCTGAAAATGCGCGGCTCAGAGGCAACAGACGCCATTCCGGGTCTGAAAAAAGATTACGAAGACGATTTTAAAACCGCCCTGTTACGTGCACGCGGCATCATCAAAGAGTAATGCAGACGACAACTCCGCCGGTTTTCACTTTTCAGGATTTCCGGCCCGACCGTCTGATCGACAGCCTCAGCCGTTACGGTATCTGGCTGGATTCCGGTCTGACAGAGCTGAACAGCTATGAAAACCGCGTATATCAGTTTACGGATGAAAACCGTACCCGTTATGTGGTGAAATTTTATCGCCCGGCACGCTGGGATGAGGCGCAGATCCGCGAGGAGCACGACCTGACCCTGACACTGGCTCAGGCCGGGCTGCCGGTCGCGGCACCGCTGGCCTTTGACGGTGACACGCTGCTGTCACAGGACGGTTATCTGTTCGCGCTGTTCCCGTCGATCGGCGGACGGGCGTATGAAACCGATAACCTTGATCAGCTGGAAAGCACCGGGCGGCTGCTCGGACGGCTGCACCAGATAAGCCGGGAACGCTGTTTTGAGCACCGGCCGGCGATCGGACTGCAGGAATATCTGCTGACACCGCGTGAAATCCTCGCGCAGTGTCCGCTGATCCCGCAGGCGCGTCGTGACAGCTTTATCGCGACACTGGATACCCTGATCCGTGAGACAGCTGCCCGCTGGCACGACGACTGGCATGCCATCCGTCTGCACGGGGATTGTCATCCGGGTAATATTTTATGGCGTGATGAACCGTGGCTGGTGGATTTCGATGATGCCCGCAACGGCCCGGCGGTGCAGGATTTGTGGATGCTGCTCAGCGGGGATACCGATTCGCGCCGTTATCAGCTCGACATTCTGCTCGATGCCTATCAGGAGTTTTGTGACTTCGATACGCGGGAGCTGGCACTGATTGAACCGCTGCGCGCCATGCGTATGGTTCATTTTTTATCCTGGGTGGCACGCCGCTGGCAGGATCCCGCTTTTCCTAAAGCTTTTCCATGGATGGCGGAAAGTGATTTCTGGTCACAGCAGCAATCACTGATGACGGAACAGACAGCCGTACTGGCGGAGCCTCCGCTGACGCGCTTTCTGCCTTATTGATTTTCAGGAGAGATAAAGATGAAGAAACTTTGGTTAGCGCTGATTGGATTTGCGATGTCTTTCAGTGTGTTTGCAAACCCGGTATCCGGAAAAGAGTACACCGAGCTGAGTACACCGGTCACAAATCAGCCTGACGTGGTGGAGTTTTTCTCCTTCTACTGTCCGCACTGCTATCAGTTTGAAGAAAACTTCAAAGTACCGGAATCCATCAGCAAAAATCTGCCGGAAGGGGCCAAACATGAACGTTATCATGTTGATTTCCTCGGCGGCCCGATGGGTCCTGAAATGACCAAAGCGTGGTCTGTGGCTATGGCGATGGGGGTTGAGGACAAAGTGACGCCGATCCTGTTCGAAGGCATTCAGAAAACCGGCACCATTAAAACACCTGCCGATGTCCGTGACGCCTTTATCAAAGCGGGTGTGACCGGTGAGGATTATGATTCTGCCGCTAACAGCATCTTTGTGAAATCCCTGATTGCCAAGCAGCAGAAAGCGGCGGCGGATTACAAATTACGCGGTGTGCCTGCGGTCTTTGTCAAAGGTAAATACCAGATCAACAATGCCGGTCTGGAAGTCAAAGATGTGAATGAATACGGTAAAGCGTTCTCTGATACGGTCAATTATCTGATTAAGCAAAACTGATCTCAGAATTTGTATCTCCGGAAGCAATGGCGGTAACGCCATTGCTTTTTTACTATCCACATTAATCAAGTGATTACAACGGCAGATTATCTTGCGGTATTCGTTTATAACCTATTGATTTTTTTGAATGAGATTCGGGTATATCGCGCTGCAGACAGTGATTTACATAGGGTTCATAAATTTACCCACAAAGTTATCCACAGCTTGTTGTTTTTTATTTTCCCGCGATACCCGTCCTGTTCTGAGTGCGGGAAGATTAACGGCTGAGGCCGATAATAGTCGTCTGATGCCGCAGTCTGTGGCATGCTACCCGCAAGAATCCCTTTAATACTGTGAAGGCAATTATGGCTCAGATTGCAGACAACCCTTTGATTTTAGTCGATGGTTCATCGTACCTCTATCGTGCTTACCACGCATTCCCCCCGCTGACCAACAGCGCCGGACAACCAACCGGTGCCATGTACGGCGTGCTGAATATGCTGCGCAGCCTGGTGATGCAGTATGAACCCAGCCATGTTGCCGTGGTATTTGATGCCAAAGGTAAAACATTCCGTGATGAATTGTTTGAAGCCTATAAATCACATCGTCCGCCGATGCCGGATGATCTGCGTGAGCAGATAGCGCCGCTGCATGACATGGTTATCGCAATGGGGATGCCGTTGTTATCTGTCTCCGGCGTGGAAGCGGATGATGTTATCGGGACACTGGCGAAACAGGCGGCAGCAGAAGGCCGCGCTGTGCTGATCAGCACCGGTGATAAAGATATGGCACAGCTGGTGACACCGGATATCACCCTGATTAATACCATGAATAACACCATTCTCGGGCCGGAAGAAGTGGAAACCAAATACGGTGTTCCGCCGTCACTGATTATTGATTATCTGGCACTGATGGGGGATTCCTCCGATAACATCCCGGGCGTGCCGGGCGTTGGTGAGAAAACCGCTCAGGCCTTATTGCAGGGATTGGGCAGCCTGGATGATATCTATGCAGATCTGGATAAAATCGCCGGACTGAGCTTCCGTGGTGCCAAAACCCTCGCGCCGAAGATGGAAACCAACAAAGAGATGGCGTACCTCTCTTACACTCTGGCAACCATCAAAACCGATGTGGAACTCGATCGCACCTGGGATTCCCTGGCATTGTCGGAACCGGATTTGGATAAGCTGCATGCCTTATTCACACAGTATGAATTTAAGCGCTGGATTAGTGATCTGGAAAACGGTGGTTGGCTGGCGAAGAAAAGTACCCGCAGTGCGCCGTCAAAAGCCGCGGTGACCGTCGCAGCACAGGCCCCGGCAGCACCGGCAGCCACGCCGGACATCAGCAGCGAAAACTATGAAACCATCCTTGATGAAGAGTCGCTGAACCGCTGGGCACAAATCCTGCGTGAAGCCGGTGAGTTTGCGTTTGATACCGAAACCGACAGCCTGGATAATCTCTCCGCGCGTCTGGTCGGGATGTCATTTGCGGCGAAAGCAGGTCATGCGGCGTATGTGCCGATTGGTCATGATTATCTGGATGCACCGGATCAGCTGCTGACTGAGCAGGTGCTGCGGGTGATGAAACCGATTCTGGAAGATGAAAAAATACGGAAAATCGGTCAGAACCTGAAGTTTGATCGCGGGATTATGGAAAATTACGGTGTGGAACTGCGCGGAATCGCCTTTGATACCATGCTGGAATCTTACGTGCTCAACAGTGTCGCCGGACGTCATGATATGGACAGCCTGGCTGACCGCCATCTGAATTACAAAACCACCACCTTTGAAGATATCGCCGGGAAAGGCAAGAAACAGCTGACGTTTAATCAGATCCCGCTGGAAGAAGCTGCTAATTATGCGGCGGAAGATGCGGATATCACACTGCTGCTGCATCAGGCGCTGTATCCGCAGCTGGAAGCAGAAAAATCGCTGCTGCATGTCTATCAGGATATCGAAATGCCGCTGGTGCCGGTGCTCTCCCGTATGGAGCGGACAGGGGTTCTGATCGACGCCAATGTACTGGCTGCTCAATCAGTGGAGCTGACTGCGCGTCTGGATGAACTGGAGAAGCAGGCATTTGCGATTGCCGGAGAGGAGTTTAACCTCTCTTCACCGAAGCAGCTGCAAACCATTTTGTTTGAAAAACTGAATCTGCCGGTGGTGAAGAAAACCCCGGGCGGCGCACCGTCAACCAATGAGGAAGTGCTGGAGGAGCTGGCGGATAACCATGAACTGCCGCGCGTGATCCTCGAGCACCGCAGCCTGTCCAAACTGAAAACCACCTATACCGATAAGCTGCCGCTGATGGTGGATCCGAAAACCCGCCGTGTGCATACCTCGTATCACCAGGCAGTGACCGCGACCGGCCGTCTTTCTTCCCGTGATCCGAACCTGCAGAATATTCCGGTCAGAACCGATGAAGGCCGCCGTATCCGTCAGGCGTTTATTGCCCGTGACGGCTACTGCATTATGGCGGCGGACTATTCGCAGATTGAGCTGCGCATCATGGCACATCTGTCACAGGACAAAGGGCTGCTGAAAGCCTTTGCCGAAGGCAAGGATATCCACCGTGCAACCGCCGCAGAAGTGTTTGGTGTGCCGCTGGAAGAAGTGACGTCTGATCAGCGCCGCAGCGCGAAGGCGATTAATTTCGGTCTGATTTACGGCATGAGCGCCTTTGGTCTGGCGCGTCAGCTGGGGATCCCGCGCGGTGAAGCACAGCGCTATATGGATCTCTATTTTGAGCGCTATCCGGGCGTGCTGGACTATATGGCCCGCACCCGTGAACATGCGGCAGAAAAAGGCTATGTGGAAACACTGGAAGGCCGCCGTCTCTGGCTGCCGGAAATCAATTCCCGTAACGGTATGCGCCGCAAGGCTGCTGAGCGCGAAGCGATCAACGCCCCGATGCAGGGCACCGCAGCGGATATCATCAAAAAAGCGATGATTGCCGTGGATGATTGGCTGCAAAAAGAGAATATCGATGCGCTGATGATTATGCAGGTGCACGATGAACTGGTGTTTGAAGTCAGAAAAGAACAACAGGCAGAGATGGCAGAGAAGATCCGCGGGCTGATGGAAGCCGCGATGAAACTGGATGTGCCGTTAAAAGTGGAAGCGGGAGTAGGCGCCAATTGGGACGAAGCCCACTAAGGCGTCATCCTTCGGCCTGCAGCGGTGTTCGCTGCGCGTCACGAACCGGGTCACATACTGATGTATGCTCCCCGGTTCCTTCTGCTTGCTGCCTTGCTGCAAACCGAATGATTTAGCCTTGGCATCCGGCATCATGTCAGCCGCACTCAGAAATCCGGGTCACATACTGGTGTATGCTCCCCGGATTTCTTCCTTTGCCGCCTTGCCACAAATTGAAATCTATAGCGTAAAGGCATTGTGTTCCGGGGGGATTTTCCTGTTATGCGTTTTCTTCCCGCATTTTCAGGGTTTTCTTCACTTTTTTCTCAATGCGCTGGCGCTTCAGCGGCGAGAGATGATCGATAAATAACTTGCCGTTAAGATGGTCGATTTCGTGCTGGAGGCAGCCCGCCTGTAATCCTTCCGCTTCAAGGGTATGTTCTGTACCGTATATATCCTGATAGCGGACTGTGACTGAAGAGTAGCGCTGTGTCTCCGTATAACTCTCCGGCAGGGACAGGCAGCCGTCCATCATCATCATGTCGCCGTCGCACTGAATAAATTCCGGGTTAATCAGCGCCATCGGCTGATCGCGGTTTTCAGAGACATCCACGATAATCACACGCTTACAGACACCCACCTGCGGCGCAGCAAGGCCGATGCCCCGTTCGGCATACATGGTTTCTGTCATATCAGTAACAAATGTTTTCAGGTTGTCATCAAAAACCGTGACGGGTTGGGCCGTTTCCCGCAGGCAGGGATCAGGAAAATGCCGTAATGTCAGTAATGCCATAGCTAACTCACTAATATAATTCGGAATAATGGGGAGGCGTACTCCCGGATGCGCTCAGACTATCATAACAGTATGGTGTTAAAACGGCATCATTTGTGCTGTTTTGTTGCTATTTTGTGCGGGCAGGTCCGGACTGCCTATAGATCCAGATCGCATAAATATGTAATTAAAGAACATTTGAGATGAATTTTACGGTTTTATGACAAGCTGAATCGTGCGCAATCTGAAAAAAAATTACAAAAAAGGTTTTTTTGTCCGTAAATTTGCGGTAAAGTTGTTCGCGTAGGGTACAGAGGTAAGATGTTCTATCTTTCAGACCTTTTACTTCACGTAATCGGATTTAGCTGAATATTAGCTGCTCCGGTCAGATAACGTCTGACCGGAGCATTTTTTTTGCATAAAAAAACCCGCTGTATGCGGGTTTCTTCATGAGCGGATATGTCAGCGGATCATTCTGTGTCGCTTTCGCTGAACCAGGTGTCCAGTTTCAGGCGTAACTTATCAATGCCGATTTTTTTCAGGGCGGAGAAATATTCCACCTGAATATCACCGGTGTCACTCAGGTCTGTCAGTGCATCACGCACCGCCATCAGCTGCTTCTTACGTGCGCCGCTGGCCAGTTTATCTGCTTTGGTCAGCAGTGCCAGAACCGGCACCTGCATTGCCACTGCCCATTCAATCATCTGCATATCCAGGTCTTTGAGCGGATGGCGGATATCCATCAGCACCACCAGGCCGCGCAGACAGTTGCGCTTTTGCAGATATTCGCCCAGTGCCGCCTGCCATTTACGTTTCATGGCTTCCGGAACTTCAGCGTAACCGTAGCCCGGCAGGTCAACCACACGGCAGCCGTCAGTGACCTCAAACAGGTTGATAAGCTGGGTACGTCCCGGTGTTTTACTGGTACGTGCCAGGCTTTTTTGCTGTGTCAGTGCATTCAGCGCACTCGATTTTCCGGCATTGGAGCGACCGGCAAACGCCACTTCGATCCCCGTATCTTCCGGTAAATGGCGGATATCCGGCGCGCTGATGACAAAATGGGTCACTTGGTAGTTGTGCGTTTTAATGGTCAAAATCTGTTCTCCTCAGGTCGAAACCGGGATGATTATAGCCTAATGCCTGTTGTTTAAGAACTGTGGCGGAGAGATTACTGTGCCTGTTTATTCTCAGAACGGAAAAAAGTAATAACAATAACAGGCCGGGGGCAGAAACCGATGTACTCCGGAGAAAACAAAGCCTTTCCGGTGAAAAAAACGCGGATATTTACCCGCAAAAAGATAACAAAACAGAATGGTTTATTATCTGTTATACAGACAGGTGCTATTTTTTATTTGGCATAAGTTGAGTTTTTTATCAGAAAATAAAAATTTTTCATAAAAATCAAAGTAATATTTATATTTACGCATTAAATGCAATAAAGGTACAGCAGAATGAACCGTTACGTCTTATTTTGCTAAAATACGGGCTGTGCACAGAATATCATCAGTACAAATACGTGAAAAATTCTTATATTAATTAGTTATCCCGGCGGTAAAGGTAAATTAAAGTAAATCGGTGGCGCTCAGCGTCATTGCCCATTAAAATCGATAAGATTAGTGTCAGTTTATTTCGTTGAAAGGAATTGGGAATGTTAAAACGTGTTTTAGTTACATTTGTGGCAGCCTGTACCCTCAGTGCAACGTCGCTGGCGTTCGCGGCAGAGCAGACGCATGTTAAATTTACCACCACTGCCGGCGATTTTGAAATTGCGCTGGATAATGAAAAAGCGCCGAAAACCGTGGAAAATTTCAAACAGTATGTCACCGATAAATTCTATGACGATACAACATTCCACCGTGTCATCCCGGGCTTTATGGTACAGGGTGGTGGCTTCACGGCGGATATGAATCAGAAACAGACCCGTCCGCCGGTAAAAAATGAAGCGGATAACGGCCTGCGTAACCTGCGCGGCACGATTGCAATGGCGCGTACTGCAGATAAAGACAGCGCAACCAGCCAGTTCTTTATCAATGTGTTAATTATCGATAATTATGACTCATTTACTTATAACCTGTATCAATACTTCTGTGAGTTAGGTGCAGATGTACAGGTTAAACGAAATGATGCCGTCAGCCTCAGTGATATTGAGCAATTATCGCCATCTCATCTGGTGATCTCACCGGGTCCCTGCACGCCGTCAGAAGCCGGTATTTCACTGGATGCGGTCAGCCATTTCGCCGGTGAAATCCCGATCCTCGGGGTGTGTCTCGGGCATCAGGCTATCGGTCAGGCGTTTGGCGCACAGGTGGTGAAGGCACGTAAAGTCATGCACGGCAAAACCACCGCAATCCATCATAATCAGCAGGGGGTGTTCAAAGGGCTGAACCGTCCGCTGACCGTTACCCGCTATCACTCGCTGGTGATTGCCCCGGAAACATTGCCGGCCTCTTTTGAAGTCACGGCATGGAGCCTGCATGACGGCAATGTGGATGAAATCATGGGGATCCGCCATAAAACGCTGCCGATTGAAGGTGTGCAGTTCCATCCGGAAAGTATTCTCAGTGAGCAGGGGCATGAACTCCTGAATAATTTCCTGAAATACTAATCAGTTACCACTTATTTTATCCCCGGTTCTGTTTTTTCATTCGTTTTGATTTGATTTTTTATTCATATTTAGTGATTATATTTTCACTTGTGGATAGATCAGGTAAGGAACGATGACAAAACAGAATGCGGTTACGCGCGGCACTTATGATGAAGTAATGCTGCCAATTTATGCACCGGCTGATTTTATTCCTGTCAGAGGACAGGGAAGCCGGGTGTGGGATCAGAATGGCACCGAATATGTTGATTTCGCCGGGGGAATTGCCGTGCTGGCGCTGGGTCATTGTCATCCGGTACTGGTCGCGGCACTGAAAACCCAGAGTGAGTCGCTCTGGCATGTCAGCAATATTTTTACCAATGAACCGGCGCTGACACTGGCGCAGAAGCTGATAAACCACACGTTCGCGGAACGGGTTTTCTTTGCCAACTCCGGCGCGGAGGCGAATGAAGCTGCATTCAAACTGGCGCGTCATTATGCACTGACCCGTCATCATCCTTATAAAACCAAAATTATTGCTTTTCACCATGGCTTCCACGGCCGGACTCTTTTCACCGTTTCTGTCGGCGGTCAGCCGAAATATGCCGATGGCTTCGGGCCGAAACCGGCGGATATTATTCATGTGCCTTTTAACGACCTCGATGCTGTCAAAGCGGTGATGGATGATCACACCTGTGCCGTGGTGCTTGAACCCATTCAGGGTGAGGGGGGGATCACGCCTGCCACTCCTGCTTTTATGCAGGGAGTACGTGACCTGTGTGATAAACATCAGGCATTGCTGGTCTTTGATGAAGTGCAAAGCGGGATGGGGCGCAGCGGAAAACTGTTTGCCTATATGGATTATGGCATTGAGCCGGACATTCTGACTACGGCGAAAGCGCTGGGTGGTGGTTTTCCGATCAGTGCCATGCTGACAAAACAGGACATTGCGCAGGTGATGGTGCCCGGTACCCACGGCACCACCTACGGCGGTAACCCGCTGGCCTGTGCGGTCGGCAATGCGGCCTTTGATCTGATCAACGACCCGGCACTGCTGGCGGGTGTGAATGAGCGCCATCAGTGGTTTGCGGATGCACTGCAATCCCTGAACAGCACATTTGGCGCGTTTGCGGAGATCCGCGGGAAAGGGTTACTGATAGGTGCCGAACTGGCGGGCATTTACCGCGATCAGTCAAAAAATCTGCTGGGACTGGCGGCCAAAAACGGCCTGATGCTGCTTAACGCCGGGACCAATGTGCTGCGTTTCACGCCATCGCTGATTATTGAAAAAGCGGATGTGGATGAAGGGATGAAACGGCTGGC
>JAEMTY010000019.1:149705-165705 GCA_020423425.1 Chrysopa pallens
CATCATCCAATGTGAGCGGCTTACCTTCTCCGGCCAGTCCTTCTAATTCCCCGCTTTCAAGCGCTGCCTGAATATGGCGTTCTGCCAGTGTGTCAAAAATCGTCATAGCGCTTTTGTTCCCTCTGTCACCGATGCATTATAGCAGTGTCTTTCCCCCGCACAAATCACCTGTTTCAGTCAAAAAATCCGCATTTACCGCTGAGTGATAAATGAATTATGTCAGGGGTATGCGTGCATCAATATTCACTTCAGGGATATCCGGCACTTGTCAGACGTGCTGTCTGAGTCACACCTGTCAGTTGTTCAGAATTACACATGGAATGCCCGTTTTATCGCTCTGCTGCTTATTTTTTGTTTTTGCTTCATTGCGATATTTCACTGATATTTTCAGTTATTAAGCCCAAATGGCGTAAGTAACCCGGTTAAATCAGACGATAGAGTCGATTGTAACACATAAAATAAGTAATTTATCTTAATGATAACGTGGCGGACTACCCGAGGGTGATTATATTTTGTTAAGAAAATGGATATTAAAAGTATATTTTATGATGGTTGGATTGTGGTTTTTTGTATTGTTATTGTGGTTTTTATGTTTGTTTTTATGTCATGCGAACACGTTAAATGAGTTATTTGTGCTTTTTGTCAAAAAAAGATGGAAAAAAGTTAATGTTTTTTAAATTCATATTTTGTGAATAAATATTCTTTATATTGCGTAACTGAATTTCGCATTTAGTTATGATTTGAAATAAATTGTATGAATTATATATTTTAATGTCATTGGTTGATAACTCTGATAATAAAAATTTAAATAAATTTAAATTCTGTAAAATTGATATTTTATGGTCATTTATTTTGTTTTGTGGCGATATTCTGGTCGGATGGAAAAAGTGGTTCAACGTGATTACCTGCCAGTTTTAACGCATTTTATTTGTAAAATAATGGTTATTTATCACATTGTGATTATTTTGCAGTTAATTTGACTTAGGATGATTCTTAAAACCCCTGTAGACATCTGTAATCGCCTCCCTATAATACGCCGCCGATTTCTCCATAAGTAAAATTTTTTCAGTCCGGATACAGGACAATTCAGGTGAACGTTAAATAAATTAATTAAATAACCCGGCTATACAGATAGCCGTCAGCCTTTCCGGTGACGGCTCATTTTTTTGTGACGCATTAAATGGTGTCAGGGGTTGCTGTACCCGGAATTTCCTTATTCACGTCTTTCAATTTTGAGAAAAATAAACAATGAATAAAATATTCAAAGTCGTAAAAAATCAGCGGACAGGGAATTCTGTTGTCGCATCTGAATTTGCAAAGGGTGCAAAAAAAGGGAAAAGACTGGCACTGTTATCACTGGTCATGCTGACGGGATGCGGGCTGTGTATATCAGTACAGGCCGCAGAACCGGCGGTTTCTGCAGAACCGTGGTTAGAAACGGAATATCTCCCGGGACAATATAACAGCACAACTAAAACATGGGTAAATAATTCAAACGAGAAAGAACAATCCAGGGTTATTAATAATGGTGGTGTTAAAGGCCTTAATTTAAATAATGAAAATACCAAGTTCACGAATAATCTTGATTACCATGAAACCTGGCTTTCATTACAGGAATTGTGGGGAAAGAATACAGATGAAAATAAGGTTATTTCAATTACCGAATACCGTAACGGACAGGCGGTTCCCGGTGATGCTTCCCTGAATGCTATTGAAGACTGGCAGATCCCGGATAACCCGTCAGCAATGGAAGAGATTACCTGGAAGAAGGAAGACGGGGAAATTGCTGTTATGCAGGCGTATAACACCGGCGCTTTCAAAAAAAAGATCGACCCGCAGCTGGGCGTGTATCTGCTGGAAAAACAACCGGCATTATCACCGTTCTGCCATCTGACACTGGCAGAGGTCAACGATGGTGCCCTGAATATGACTGCAGCTGACAATGTTGACTGGAATATTAATTTTATCAAAGACAGTTCACTGTTTGTGGCGGCAGCAGACAACGGGAAATCCGCAACTATTGATACCACCAGCAAGCTGCATGTCACGTTCGGTGAAGCCTATGGCATGCATTTATCCTCCGGTGAGTATAAATACCGTTTCCAGCCGCAGAATGAACTGGTTGAGAGAGTCACTATCCCGGAAGAACTGAACGGATTTGTCTCAAACGGCAGAACCTATGCCCTTGGTGATACTTTTGCGATCGGGAATGCCCGGGGACTGGCGGATTACAATGCGTTACTGATAGACGCGGTAAAACACAACATATTACCCGGAGCGGAATATAAAGCGCTGATTGAAGCGACGGTTGTCCCGCGCCCGCAGGACAAAGATTATTTTGACGTTAATATCGATCTGAAAGGTTTGGAAGATAAAGATATCCGGCTGAATGAGGCCATTACCGCCGACATCGGCAGGCGATCTATTTTTGAGGCCGATGGTGAAGGCAGTGTGCTGAATATTAAGGACGGCGCGGATATCCGTGGTGAAACGGCGTCAGATTCAGGCCGTTATCGTGCTTATCATATTTTTGCGCATAACGGCGCGAAAGTATTCCACGATGCTATAACCTCCGTCCCGAATTATAAAGGGCAGAATGCGTTAATCGATAATGCGGAATTTACCAACACCGGTACGTTACTGCTGGGAGACGGCAAAACCCGTATCCACGGTGATCAGGTCACCGGGGAAAATGCACGCTATACCAACGCCGGTACCATTGCGGTCGAGGCTTTCAACCTCGCCAATAATGACCCGGCAGATAAAGAGGAAATTGCCAACACCGGTGTGACAGCATCCGGCGGTTCACAGGTCACCAACGAGAAGGGCGGCAAACTGCTGCTGGGGCAGAAAGGGATCGGCGAAAATGAAGGAACCGTGACAGGCGTGCAGGTCAGAGGGGCTTCGTTTGTCAATAACGGCGATATTCTGATGGGTAAGGATGGCGTAAGTCTGTCCGGCGGCCGTGAGGATGATACCTGGGATATGCGGATTATGTCGAACGCCGTGGCCGCTCTGCTGGATGAAACCGCCAAAGCAGGTGAGGATTATCATATTGAAAATAATGGAAAAATTGATATTAACAACGGCGTCAGTAATGCTGTCGGTATTAACGTGTCATCGACACCGAACCGTCATGCAGATTCACAGCTGACGGTCGTTAACAAGGGTGAAATCGACGTGGCGGGCACCAATACTGTCGGGATGCGGGTGTCAGGTACTAATCGTGATAAGGATATTATTGAAAATAACGGCACGATCAATGTCTCCGGTTCCGGTTCGGTCGGATTGCTGGCTCTGGGCGACAGCACGATCATCCATCACGGGAAAGTGATCGCCACCAACAACGGAACCGCAGACGGCACAACCAAACCATCGCGTACCACCGGGGTGCGGGCGGATGATGCGAAAGTGATTATCGACGGCGGAGCTGTTGAACTGAAAGGCAACAACACCGTCGGGGTCTTTGCCCGTGTGGGGGGGATCATCGATCTTAAGAAAGGTCATGTTATTTTTGATAAAAACTCGGTCAACCAGACCGGTTACTGGATCGCCGGGCGTAAAGGCGCAGACGAAACCTTCAGTTCGCGGATTAATTTCGGGGCAAGTGATGTGGCGCTGACTCTGGATAACACCGATTCGACGTTGTTCCGCGTTGATCAGAAAGCACAGTTCCTGGGGGACAGCAGCAAAGGCACAACGTACACCTTTGATATCAACGGTGAAAAAAGCCGTGGTTTCTATATTGCGGATAACGGTACCGAAGTGAAAACCGGCAATATGCAACTGAATGTCAACGGAAAAAAGGCGACCGGGCTTTATCTGACCAGTGGTGCCGGGGCGGACGGTCAGGTTGTGCTGGATAAAGAGACGACCATTAATGTTACCGGCGAAGGCGGAACCATCGCGGTGATCGACGGCAACTATTACGATATCAACGGTAATGCGATCGCCAAAGGATCGGACAAAACCACACTGACCTCAAAAGCGCACCTGAAATCAGGCGGAACCGATGACAATATCGCGAAAAACGCCATCGGTTATAAGCTGATCAACGGCGGTGTGCTCAATCACGACGGTAATATTGACTTCAGTAAAGCAGACAACGCCACCGGCATCCGCGTGGAAACCGGAACGGTGAATAACACCACCGATATTACCGTGAATGGAGTGGGTGTTGATATTTACGGCAAAAATTCCGTGGTAAATAACACCGGTAATATTACCGCCAATAACGGCACCGCCGCAGTCCGCCTGAATAAAGGTGCCTCAATGACTATCGGCGGCAGCGGTAAGATCCTCGGTGAATATTCGGCGGATGCGGTACGGGCGCATTCCGGTTCAAACGTGAAACTGGATAACGCCAATATTGACGTCACCGGCAGCGGCAGTGGTCTGCATCTGCTGAATACCGATGATGACAGCGGCGGATTTAAACTGTCCGGCAGCGGCACCATCAATGTCAGCGGTGAGAATGCCTCCGGCCTGAAACTGGAAGCGGATGACGGCAAAGGCGGGGTGACGATGGCGAAAAGCAATCTCGACACCTCCGGTGCCAACGGTACTACGATCAATGTGAAAGATAAGGGCGGCAACGGCATTGTGACCAATACGTCCGGTGATGTTATCAGCGGAATGAATGTGAATATCGAATCAGCCGAAGGGAAATCTGCACTGGTGGTGCTGGGTGAGACTAAAAACATCACACAGAGCGGCAAACTGACCTCAAACGCCGATCACAGTGTGGTGGATCTGACCGCGCTGAAAAATGATTTCAGTTTCACCAACCGCGGCACCGTGACCGCCGGTACCAACGGCATGGCGGTGGATGCACATCAGAACAGTAATATCCGCTTTACCAACAGCGGCACGATCAGCGGAAAATCGCTGCTGGGCAGCGGAAATAACACCATTACGCTGAGCGGTAACACCCGTGATATCGCGACAGGTCACGGCGATAACACCATTGAAATGACCGGAAAAGCCAAAACCGGCATTCTGACAGCCGGTAACGGCAACAATACCGTGACACTGAACGGCGGCACGGAACTGGTGAGCGGGACTGCCGGTAATGGTCAGAACAATGTGATTCTGAAAAATGTTTCTGAAGCACAAAGTGATGCCCTGTTCGGCCATCTGACCGCGGGCAGCGGCGGACAGGATACGCTGACGCTGACAGGCAAAAAAAGCCACTATGTGTTACAGGACAGCAGCAAAATCAGTGGCTTTGAAAAATTGAATGTTGAGGAAGGCCGTTTCGAACTGCGCAATACCGATATCACACTGAATGAACTGACGGTGGATGACGGTATCACCGTGAAACAAGGCGGTGAGCTGTTTATCAATCAGAATAATGCTCATACCTTTGCTCATCAGTTGCAGGGGGATGGTCTGGTCACTACCTCAACAGCGGGTCAGGCATTTAACTTTAATAACAAGAGCGCGGCTTTTGCGGGGGATAACTTCACCGGTACGCTGCGTCTGACAAACGGTACCTTTGATATCGCCGGTGACAACACCCGTGCGCTGCAAAAATCCCGCCTGGATATCGGTGATAAGGCTGTGGCAACCGTCCGCGAAGGGGTCGGTACTCAGTCATTTGATCGCCTGGCAATGAGCGGCGGGACACTGGCCTTTAACGACAATATCACCGGCAGCAGCAAGGCGGATGGTCATATCAGCGTGAACGCCCTCGAACTGGACAACGCGAAAGGCAACGTTCAGGTGAAAGCGGACGGGTTTGATAATCTGCCAACGCCGTCAGTGGATAATAAAGTGCCGCTGCTGGAGCAGGATGAAGGCGATTCCGTGGTTCAGCTGGTGAATGCCGGTAAAGCCTCAGATTATACCGGCGGACTGAATCTGGAGCTGACAGATAAAGACGGCAATGTGATCCCGTCCAATACCAAAACAGAGCAGGATCTGCGCCAGGACGGCACTGTTGTTGCGAAAGGTACCTATGATTACGGCTTACAGACCAGTGCTCAGGCAGGTGGTAAAGCTGACGGGTTGTATGTGGCTTATCAGCTGACTGAAGTGGATTTGCTGGGCAAAGGTGGTGATGCTCTGGTGCTGGCGGCACAGGCCGGAAAATTCGGTTCGGCGGCTAACCTCGGGGCGAAAATCACCGGACAGGGTGATCTGGCAATTGATACCGCGAGTGAATATGTCACACTGTCCAATAACAACAATGATTACACCGGCAGCACGTTTGTCCGTCACGGCAAATTACGTGCAGAAGCCGATAATGTGCTGGGCAACACGCAGTTACTGGATCTGGCATCCGGCACTGCGGTTGAACTGACCAGTACCGCCGGAGCCGGTACAGAACAGACAGCCGGGAAACTCACGTCTGCGGCAAACAGTCTGGTTTCACTGGGTAACGGTAAACTGACCGTGAAAAACGGCGGTGAGGTAAACGGCTATCTGAGCGGTACTCAGGATGGTCAGCTGGTGGTCAATAATGACACGCTGACTGTTACCGGGGCGAACAACGGGATGCACTCCGCCGTGACTATCGATCAGCCTGCGCAGATCACTATCCGCAATATCGCGGGTCTGGGCGACAGCCTGATCGCGGTGGCGGGTACCCTGCGCACGGAAGGCGCACAAGGTCTGCTGCGTAATCAGCTGACCGGCAGCGGTACCACGGAAATCGCACAGAAATCGGATGCACAGCTGACGGCAGATAACAGCGGGTTCAGCGGACGTTTCACCACGGATGCAAACAGTACACTGCGTGCCTCACGGGCAGAGCATATCGGCAGTGCGGCGATTGAAAACGCCGGTACGCTGGTGCTGACGCACAATGACGGCAAACAGCCGTGGGATCTGACCAACAGTGTCACCGGGACGGGGACTCTGGTAAAACAAGGGGCGGGCCGCATTACGCTGACCGGCAAATCGGCGCAGTATACCGGTACCACGGAAATTCAGAACGGTACATTACAGGCGGGAAGCTATGATTCCGCGCTGGTGATGAACAGCCGTCAGGTGAATATCGGCACTCAGGGAAGCTTTGCCGGTCAGGGCACACTGAAAGGCAGCGTGAATAATGCCGGTCAGTTCTATGTCGGTGAATTGGACAAGAAAGATCTCGGCTATGCCACTGAATATCGTGTTGACGGTAATTTTGTCAACAACGGCGGCAGTATCTGGCTTGCCAGTCAGAAAGAGACTGAAAGCCGTTTGAATGTCGGCGGTGACTTCACGGCGAACGGTGGTTCGATCACACTGAACACGGTACTGAACAAAGGTCATGAGGAAACCATGACCGACCAGTTGGTGGTTGACGGTAATGTCAGAACCGGTGCAAACGGCGCGACCACGCTGAACATTAATAACGCAGGCGGTGAAGGGGCAGATACCCTGAAACAGCCGGATGCGATTAAAGTGGTTCATGTCGGCGGAAAATCAGATAAAGATGCCTTCAAACTGGGCGGGCCGGTTGCCATCGGGGTATACGAATACCTGTTACATAAAGGGTATAAAGATGACAGCTGGTATCTCGATTCCTACGATACCAATGTTTATCCGCCGGATGATAATGATGACGATACACCGGATCGTAACGTAAACCCGGGCGGCGGCGGTTATATGGCTAACCGTACTGCGGCACTGGGTATGTTTACCATGACACTGCATGATCGCCTGGGTGAGCCGCACTATGCTGACAGCTTTAAAGGGGAGGAGAATGCCTCTTCTGTCTGGCTGCGCATCACCGGTGACCGCCAGCGCCATGACGCGATCAACCGTTCCATGCGTATCAAAGGGGATACCTACACCACGCAACTGGGCGGCGATATCATCAACTGGAACAATGATGCACAGGACACCACAATCCGCGGCGGTATTATGGGGGCTATCGGTAAATCCGATTACACCAGTACCGCCAAACGGACCGGTACGAAATCAGATGCCAAAATTGACCGCGCATACAGCGTTGGTTTATACGGCACCTGGTATCAGAACCGCGAAGACGAAAATAATGCCTATGTCGATGTCTGGGCGCAGTACGCCTGGTTTGATAACCACGTCTCTGTGGCGGGTCATTCATCTGACTATAAGAGCAACGTAATCAGTGCCTCTGCGGAAGCCGGTTACAGCATGGCGGTCTATAAACCGAATGCGGATAAACAGTGGCTGCTGGCACCGCAGGCACAGGTTATCTTTAATTCTTATGATGCTGATGACAGCAGCAACGGCACCGGACTGAAAATGAAAGGTGAGCGCAGCAACAGTGTGGATACCCGTCTCGGCGCCCGCCTGACTTATGCAAATCAGAAGCAGTCCGATCAATCCGCGCAGCCGTTTGTTGAAGTGAACTGGCTGTACAGTAATGCGAAGAGTGATATGACCTTTAATGAACACTACACCTTCAGTGATGATATGCCCGCCAGCCGGGTGGAAATCAAAGCGGGTGTGGAAGGGCAGATTTCACCAAACTGGAGCGCCTGGGGTAATGTCTCTCACCAGATGGGGGCGAATGATTACTCCGGTGACCGTGCGATGATCGGCGTGAAATACCAGTGGAAATAAGCTGAACTGCTGAGATAAAAATCCCCCTGTGTTGCCACAGGGGGATTTTTTTTATCACCCGCTTTCCTGATATCAGCGCCGCGGCGCGAAAGGGTAAACGAACAGGGTGAAATCAGTTGGCAGACGCCGGTTCTAATGTCACTTTTTTGGTTTTTTCTTCTGACAGTGCCTGCTGACGGTTACGTTCCAGTTCCAGCGCACCGAAGTGAGACAGAATACAGAAGATGATGCAGCAGACGATACCGCCTAACAGCAGATAGAAACCGCCGTGCCAGCCCATACGGTCAACAATGAAACCGAACAGCGTGGTTCCCAGGGTTGCACCCAGGATGTAGCTCATGAAACCGCGTAAACCCACCGCAGAACCGACCGCGAAGCTTGGGACGATTTCCATGGTCTGCACGGAGGCCAGGAACTGAGGCACATAAATCAGGCAACCGACAACCGCCGCAAAGAAGGTGACAACGGCCAGGGACTGGCTCTGCCAGTAACCGATCAGGCAGAAGAAAATCAGGGTCATACAGACGATCGCCAGCGGCATTCTGCGGCCTTTAAACAGTTTGTCTGTCAGCCAGCCTGCCAGCAGGGTGGACGGAATCGCTGCCCATTCGAAGAACAGGAAAGCCACACTCATCTGATCTTTACTGAAGTTTTTCTCGGTCAGCAGGTAAATCGGCAGCCAGCTGATGATCCCGAAACGCACCATGTACACGAACACGTCAACAAACGAGACATACCAGGCGTTTTTGTTTTTCAGCACATAGGTGCAGAAAATCTGAAACGCAGACATATTTTCCGGAGACTGCTCTTTCTGCGCGTCAGATAACACCACTTTTTCTTCCGGCATCATCTCTGCCAGCGCCGGTAATCCTTCCTGTTCCGGAGAACCTTTACCCAGCAGCAGGACGATCACCGCAAAGGCTACCGCGATAACAGCCGGAACCGCATAACTTGCCGCCTGCCAGTGTTCAGTGCCGAGAACCGCAAATGCCGCACCCACGATTGGCGCAACGATACCGCCGCCGACGTTGTGGGAGATATTCCAGAACGCCCCGATACGACCGCGTTCACGGCGCGGGAACCATTTGGCGATAGTAATAAAAGAAGGACCGACGCCCATCCCCTGGAACAGACCGTTGAGGGCAACGAAACCGACGAACAGCCAGAACGCGTTGCTGAAGCCCATACCGAGGTTAACAACGGCACAGAGGATCAGACCAAAGGCCATAAAAGCTTTCGGGCTGGCTTTATCCGCCAGGCTGCTCATAATTCCTTTACTGATCCCGTAAGTGATCAGCATGCAGCTGGTTAACATACCGATCTGCGTTGTGGTCAGATCGAGGTTTTCTTTCAGATACGGCGTGGAGAGCGTAAAGTTATTGCGGACAATATAATACGCTAAGTAACCGAGGAACACGCTGAGCAATGCCTGAACGCGATAGCGTTTGTAAGTGGCAGGCACTTTTTCAGGTGCGACTTTATTTTTTGCCATAGCCGGCTTTAAAAATGACAGCATAATTTCACCTGCAGAAATGTATTTTAGAATAGGATTACTGTGTGTATGGTCTTTTTTTTTCTGACAGGGTCATCATGTTCCGGCTGAATAAATATCTCAATATCATGGTTTTGAGTCAATTTTGACTCAATATGAAACAGAAGAGGCATAAAATGACACAAATAAGTTTATGGGTATGTTTGTTTTGTATCACTATGAAAAACATTGTGAAATTAATAAGGCAAATGATAAGTAAAAATGAATGAATAGCTTTTATATTGAACTTAAAGGCTTTTATTCTTATTTTGTCGTTGCGGTAATTTATTGCTATTATTGTTTCCTGCATTGTTATTATCTGTTTATGGCGATGATTTAAAATATCACGTCAATTACCGTGCCTGTTTGTTATTTTCTTTAATATCTGCCGCGCAGATGCCGGTAAACAAACGGGTAATATTTGTCTCAAACGGACTTTTGCGACAAACTGGAAAAGATGTCATTTTTTTGATGTGAATCACACCCCGCAAACGAATACAGAACTCAGCTTATGCCACAACGCCGAATCCGCCGCTTTGCGGCCAGTATGATAACCGCCGTCTCACTAATATTCAGTCTGTCAGCATCCGCGAAACCGGATGAGCTGGTGATTGCCACCACCCTTTCACCGGAAGCGACTGCTCATATTATCAGCAGCTGGCAGCAGCAGCCCGGCGCCGTCCGTATCCGGACCATTAACCGTACCAGTGCGGCACTGGAGCGTCTGCTGGATACCCCGGCACTGGAAAATGTAGATCTGGTGGTGACATCGTCGCCGATGTTATTACAGCATTTACAGGAGCATGACCGGCTGGCGGAACTTCCGGATCTGCCGGATGTTTCCCGGCGTCTGGTGCCGCTGCGGCTGCGCGATAATGCGGCTGCGGTGGCATTTTCCGGTTACGGCATTCTGGTGAATAAACGGCGGATGACGGAAAACAATCTGCCGGTGCCGGCATCGTGGGATTCCCTGACCGACAGCCGCTATCAGGGGTTGCTGCTGATGAGCAGCCCGTCACGCTCGGACACCTATCATCTGATGGTCGAATCGCTGTTACAGCAGCGCGGCTGGGATGAGGGCTGGGCGCTGCTGCTTAATGTTTCCGGGAATCTGGCGACTATCTCATCACGCAGTTTCGGTGTGGCGGACAAAATCAAAGCCGGGCTGGGCGGGGCCGCACCGGTGATTGATAACTACGCCTGGCTGCTGCTGGGTGACCCGGAGCTGGCTTTTAATTATCTGCCGGATTCCGCCACATCCCCGACCTTTGTTGCGATAAGCCGCCACAGCCTGAATAAAGAGAAGGCCCGCGCCTTTATCCGTTTTCTGCTCAGTGAGCAGGGGCAGAACGTGCTGGCAGACAGCAGCACCGGTAAATATCCGGTCACACCGCTGCCGCAGGGAAATCCGCGTGAGCCGGTGCAGCGCCGCCTGCTGAATTCCCCGCATCAGATGGATGAGAATCTGGTGCTCAAACGTCAGCGTATGGTACAGCAGCTGTTTGATACTGCGATCACCTTCCGTCTGACGGAATCCATCGATGCCTGGCGTGCCCTGTATACCGCCGAAGCCCGGGTGAAGCATCCGCTGCCGCATATCCGTGCGCTGCTGACCGCCATGCCGGTCTCTGTGCAGGAGAGTACCGACCCGGCCTATTACTCGCGTTTTGACGATAACCGCAAAGCGGAGGAAGAGTATATCCGCTGGCAGAAATTCTTCCGCGAACAGCAGCGCAAAGCGATTGCTGAACTGGAGAGAGTCCGGTGAAACAACGTATTGCCCGTTATATCGGTCGCTTCAGTATCAGTGCTATCCTGCGCGGCGCGTTTGTGATCGGCACACTGATGACACTGATTGTCAGCTGTGTGAGTCTGTATGCCTGGCAGGCGCAGAACCGGCAAATACGCTACGCGCTGGGCGATTATTTTCCGCGTATTCAGGCGTCGTTTCTGATCGAGGGACAACTGAACACGCTGGTGGATGAATTGAATGAGTTTCTGAAAGCGCCGGATACGGCGGCCCGTCTGCAACTGCGTAACCAGATCACCCTGCATCTGTCGCAGATCGAAGCGATCAACCGGAAACTGAGCGGTCAGGATCAGGCTCAGATAGCGGCGATTGTGCAGCAGGGGCAGGCACTGTTGCAGCGCCTCGATAATGCTCTGTATACCTTGTTTCTGGCGCGGGAAAATGTAAACACACTGTCCGCGCGGATCGCCTGGCTGCATGACGATTTCAATACCGAACTCAGTTCGCTGTCACAGGATATCAGCTGGCAGCAGGGATCTCTGCTGGATCAGATAGAGCAGGAGCCGTCCCGGGCTATCGCCTTACAGGGCAGCCTGCGCAAAGTGCAGGGGGAATTACAGCTGATCTATACCCTTGCCCGGCTGGAGGGACAGATTATGGACGATCTGACCGGGCGTCTGCGTGACGAGCAGAATGAAAACACGGAAAGCAGCGCGGATTCGCACAGTTATGTCCGCTATCTCACCTATCTGAAGTCCGGTGCGGAATCAAACGAAACGGCGCTGGATATGTATCCGAGCACCGTGACACTGAGTCAGACTATTGATGAGCTGTTGGATATCGGCCTGTCTGACAGCAAAATGCCCGGTGTGCTGAAAAATTACCGCGCGGCAAAAGCGGAGCTGGCGGCTGCCACAGCAGAAAAGGATCGCATTCTGGAGCGGTTCCGCACTCAGCTGGATGTGCAGCTGGATAACAGCCACAGTCAGTTACAGACCCTGAATCATCATCTCTCCGGTATTATGAGCTACAGCGGCACCATCATTATTATTACCGCGCTGCTGGCATTATTACTGGCGGTGATCTTTAACCACTATTTTATCCGCACCCGGCTGGTCCGGCGCTTTACGGTGCTGAACCAGGCGGTTGCACGGATCGGACACGGGGATCTGACGGCGGATATCCCGGTTGAGGGGCGGGATGAGATCGGTCGTGTGGCCATGCTGCTGCGTCAGACCCTCAATCAGATCAACCGGCAGAAAGCGCAGCTGGAGCAGGAGATCACCGACAGAAAAGCCATTGAGGCTAATTTACGCGCCACACAGAATGAGCTGATCCAGACCGCCAAACTGGCGGTGGTCGGGCAGACCATGACCACCCTGGCGCATGAAATCAATCAGCCGCTGAATGCATTATCCATGCACATTTATATGGCGAAGCGGGCACTGGCGGCAGACGGAAACACCCATGCCGTGAACGCCCTGAATAAATCCGCGCAGCTGATCACGCGCATGGACGGTATTATCCGCTCTCTGCGTCAGTTTGCCCGGCGGCGGGATGACGGCGCGACATTACAGCCGATTGATTTGCACCGGAGCATTCAGGATGCGTGGGATATCCTGGCACTGCAGAACAAAATGCGTGATGTCACCCTGCATCAGCCTGATTTTCTGCCGCAGGTGCAGGGAGATACCATCGGTATACAGCAGGTGCTGGTCAATATGCTGTCCAATGCGCTGGATGCCTCACCGGCAGCGGCGGAAATTGTCATCGATTTTGCGGAATCCGGTGATGAAATTTCCCTCTTTATCAGTGATAACGGCAGCGGCTGGCCGATAGAACTGGCGGATTCACTGATGAAACCCTTTACTACCAGTAAAGAAATCGGTCTCGGGATCGGCCTGTCGGTCAGCAGTTCGATCATGCAGCAGCTGGGCGGCAGTCTGCGGATCGCATCCACACTGACCGGTAACGGATGTGTGATCCTGAGTTTTAAAAAGGTAACTGAATATGCTTGATGATAACTACGATATCTTATTAATTGATGATGATACGGATGTGCTGGAAGCTTATTGCATGCTGCTGGCGCAGGCCGGATATCGTGTTTATGCCTGTCATGACCCGCTGGCGGCAAAAGAGCTGGTTCACCGCGACTGGTGCGGCATTGTGCTCAGTGATGTTTGTATGCCGGGATGCTCCGGTATCGATCTGATGGCATTATTTCTGGAAAAAGACAAATATCTGCCGGTACTGCTGATCACCGGTCACGGCGATGTGCCGATGGCCGTGGAAGCCGTCAAACAGGGGGCATGGGATTTTCTGCAGAAACCGGTGGATCCGGAGCATCTGCTGACCCTGACAGAAAAAGCCCTGGCTGCCCGCAGGCAGCGGGTCACCCAGCGCCGCTGGAGTTCAGAGCAGCTGACACTGAATCTTGCCGGAGAGAGTGAATGGACAGAACATGTCCGTCAGCAGCTGCGCGGACTGGCAGAAACCCATGCAGCGGTCTTTTTGCACGGTGAGCCGGGGAGCGGCCGCACCTATCTGGCGCGTTACCTGCATCAGATCAGCAGCAATAAACGCGGGCCGCTGGTGATCAAAACCCTGCTCAGTGATGAAGCGATCCCGCTGGATGCCTGGCTGGATGAAGTGACGGACGGCACACTGGTGATCAAAAATATCGATCTGATGCCGCTCAGCCAGCAGCGCTGGCTGGTACAGCATATCCGTCAGGAGCAGCGGACATTCCGCCTGATCGGGATCGCTGACACGCCGCTGATTATGCTGACTAAACAGCAGAGGATTATTGCCGAACTCTATTACTGTTTCTCGATGACACAGATTGCCTGTCTGCCGCTGTCCCAGCGCAAAGCCGATATTGCACCGATATTCCGCTATTATCTGGAACAGGCCTGTTCCCGTCTGAATCATCCGCTGCCTAACCTCGCGGAACCGCTGGTGAAAAAACTGACCCGGCGGCACTGGCCGGGCAATGTCAGTGAACTGGCGAATGCGGCGGAGCTGTATGCGGTCGGAATTATGCCGATGGGCGATACCGCGAACCCGCTGCTGCCGTCCGTCGCCCCCACTGCATTGGATCAGCGGGTGGAGAGCTATGAGCGGCAGATTATCACTGAAGCGCTGAATATCCATCAGGGGCGGATTAACGATGTATCCGAATATCTGCAAATCCCGCGTAAGAAACTCTATCTGCGCATGAAAAAATACGGGCTGGATAAGCATCATTACCGTATATGACATAAACTAATCTGATGATTTTTTTCCTTAAGCCGGTTTATGCAAAATAAACCGGTTTTTTTGTTTATTTTCACCGCGTTTTAATTTAAAAATTTTGAATGATTTATTCGTATTATTTTAACGATACGGTTAATCGTCAAATATAGCGCCTACCACTAATGGAATCATCAGGATTAGCGATTCGTGCGCTTTCTGTGGCTGTTGTTTAACAATAAATGCTTTGCGTTTGACACTGTTTGTCACATTATGGATGCAATAAGTGCTTTTTTTGACATATCTTGCTATTTAACTCCGTCCCGGGCTGTGATCGTGTTGTAATATGAACTTTCAGGGTGAATAATCTACAAGGCTTTATGTCAATAGAGTCAGAGAGTAGTGGTTAATATAATAGGAATATAAAATGAAAAAGACATTATTAGCTGTATTAGTCCCGCTTGTTGCATTAAGCGGCGCTGCAAACGCGGCAGAGATTTATAACAAAGACGGTAATAAACTGGATCTGTACGGTAAAGTCGATGTTCGTCATTTATTCAGCGACAATGACCACTATGGCGACAGCCAGAACGGTGATGACTCCCGTTTCCGTATCGGTCTGAAAGGTGAAACTCAGATCACTGATCAATTAACCGGCTTTGGTCGTTTCGAAAACGAAATCAAAACCAACGGCACTGAAGGCGAAAACAAAAACCAGGTTCGTTTAGCTTACGCGGGTCTGAAATTTGCTGAGTTCGGTTCACTGGACTATGGCCGTAACTACGGTGTTATCTATGACACCAACGCATGGACCGATGTGCTGCCAATCTTCGGTAACGACACCATGACCCAGACCGACGTCTACATGACCGGTCGTGCTGCAAACCTGCTGACTTACCGTAACTCTGATTTCTTCGGTTACGTTGACGGCCTGAACTTCGCATTACAGT
>JAEMTY010000019.1:165805-182805 GCA_020423425.1 Chrysopa pallens
ATCCCGGTGTTATCCGCATACAGATAATCGCCGGAGAAGAACGTCACGCCGCCGAAATTCACGCGGATATCACTGTCACCGATACCTTCTGAACCGCAGCCTGCCGGAATGGCGGCCATGGCCTGAATACCGATATCCATTTCTGCCAGGTCGTCCACCTGACGCACCGCGCCGTACACCACAATACCTTCCCAGCCGTTCTGCACTGCCAGTGCCGCGAGTTCCGCGTCAACCAGTGCGCGGCGGACAGAACCGCCCCCGTCAACGAGCAGAATACGGCCCTCTCCCTCTTCTTCCAGGAGATCAAAGAGCAGTCCGTTATCTTCAAAGCATTTTACGGTGGTGATTTGCCCCGCAAACGATGAACAGCCTCCGAAGTTGGAAAACAGGGGTTCAACGACATTCACATTTTCCTGGTAAATGTCACAAAGTTCGGAGGTGTCGAAGGTATCATTTTTCATAGGATTTTACGTCTGGTTGCTGCCGGATACAGTCAGTATAGCCCCTTCGCACCGTTGTTTGCAAAATCAACAGCGACCGCTTTCCGATCTGAATCAAGAAAGCGGCAGATTTCGGCGTAAATCCCGGTTACAGACGCTGGCAGATAAGCCCTGCGGAAAACAGGATATTGACCAGCAGTGCGGCTTTCACCATCTGTTCCAGCAGCGGGCGCATTCCCGTGGCGGTCATGTCACCCAGCACACGTCTGATATGCATAAACAGTACCGGTGCGGAAAGCAGGAACAGCCAGCTGTACCAGCCGTGCAGATAGAGCAGGGTAAAAAGCACCAGGCACAGGAACGCCGCTGTGATCACGGCGGCGTGGTAATAGCGGGATTTCAGCGGACCGAGGCGGACAGCCAGGGTATTTTTCCCGGTCAGGATGTCATTTTCGATATCGCGCATATTATTGATATTCAGCACCGCAACCGACAGCAGTCCGCAGGCGGTCGCGGGCAGAATGGTCAGCGGGCTGAAAAAACCGGCCTGCAGGTAATAGGTGCCTATCACGCTCAGCCAGCCGAAAAAGATCAGAACAGAAATATCACCCAGCCCGAGGTAGCCGTAGGGTTTTTTCCCGACCGTATAGGTGATTGCAGCGATAATCGCCGCCACACCTAACCCCAGGAAGCCGATAATATCTTCCGGTTTCTCACAGGCGACAATAATCAGCGCCAGCCCGGACAGACAGGCGAGCGTGACGGTCAGAATCAGTGCCTTTTTCATCTGAGCGGCGGTGATCACACCTTTTTGCATACCGCGCAGCGGGCCGAGGCGGGCTTCGGTATCGGTGCCTTTTACCGCATCACCGTAGTCATTGGCCAGATTCGACAGGATCTGCAGAATCCCGGTGGTGATAAGGGCGAGCAGGGCAACAGGGAATTTAAAGTGACCGGTCCAGTAAGCCAGCGCGGAACCGGTAATAATCGCGATCACCCCGAGAGGTAATGTTTTGGGCCGCAGGCTTTCCAGCCAGGCTTGGGTACGGCTGATGGCCGGTGAAGGGGTGACTGACATTGAAACTCGCTTACTTTTCAGAATGTAATAATAACGACAAAAAATAATAACGCAGACTGCCGGGCGGATGATACCCGCGCAGTCTGAATAATATTATGTCTGATTATTATCGAATTACAGAATAAAGCGACTTAAATCTTCATCAGCTACGAGCTGATCCAGATGATCTTTCACGTATTCCGCATTGATCTCAATGGATTGACCCTGTTTTTCACTGGCGTCATAGGAAATTTCTTCCATTAATCGTTCCAGCACCGTGTGTAAACGACGGGCACCGATATTTTCGGTGGTTTCGTTGACCTGCCATGCGGATTCCGCAATTTTACGGATGCCGTCAGCGGTGAAGGAAATATCCACACCTTCGGTAGCCATCAGTGCTTTGTACTGAACGGTCAGTGAGGCGTTCGGCTCGGTCAGGATACGCTCGAAATCTTCAGTGGTCAGTGCCTGTAATTCCACACGGATAGGCAGACGGCCCTGTAATTCCGGGATCAGATCAGACGGGCTGGAAACCTGGAACGCTCCGGAGGCGATAAACAGGATGTGGTCGGTTTTCACCATGCCGTGCTTGGTGGAGACCGTACAGCCTTCAATCAGCGGCAGCAGGTCGCGCTGAACCCCTTCACGGGATACGTCCGGCCCGGAGGATTGACCGCCGCGCTTACAGATTTTATCGAATTCATCGATAAACACGATACCGTGCTGTTCAACGGCTTCAATGGCCTGCTCTTTCAGCTCTTCCGGATTCACCAGTTTGGCGGCTTCTTCCTCAACCAGCAGTTTGAAGGCTTCTTTAATCTTCATTTTGCGTGGTTTTTGTTTCTGCCCGGCCAGGTTCTGGAACATGGACTGTAACTGGCTGGTCATCTCTTCCATGCCCGGAGGCGCCATGATTTCCACACCCATCGGTGCGGCAGAGACTTCAATTTCAATGTCTTTGTCATCCAGCTGGCCTTCCCGCAGTTTCTTGCGGAATGCCTGACGGGCTGCAGACGGCTCGTCCCGGGTGTCAGTCTGACCCCAGCTATTTTTCGCCGGCGGGATCAGTACATCGAGAATACGTTCTTCGGCCATTTCCTCAGCACGGAAACGGTTTTTCTCGATAGATTGCAGGCGCACCATTTTCACGGCGGAATCCGTCAGATCGCGGATGATGGAATCCACTTCTTTACCGACATAACCCACTTCGGTGAATTTGGTGGCTTCAACTTTGATAAACGGCGCATTGGCCAGTTTGGCGAGACGACGGGCAATTTCCGTTTTACCGACACCGGTCGGGCCAATCATCAGAATATTTTTCGGGGTGACCTCGTGGCGCAGCTCTTCATTGAGCTGCATACGGCGCCAGCGGTTACGCAGTGCGATGGCGACAGCGCGTTTGGCTTTATCCTGGCCGATAATATGGTTATCGAGTTCGCTGACAATTTCGCGTGGAGTCATTTCGGACATAACGTCGATCCTTATGCTTTTGAAGGTAATTCTTCAAAATTCAGATTGTGGTTGGTGTAGATACAGATATCACCGGCAATAGTCAGTGCGCGCTCCGCGATTTCACGGGCACTCAGATCGGTGTTTTCCAGCATGGCGCGGGCTGCTGCCTGGGCGTACGGGCCGCCGGAACCAATGGCAATCAGATCATTTTCAGGCTGAACGACATCCCCCTGTCCGGTGATAATCAGCGATGCGGTTTCATCGGCAACGGCCAGCAGGGCTTCCAGTTTGCGCAGCATGCGGTCGGTACGCCAGTCTTTGGCGAGCTCAACGGCGGCTTTTGTCAGGTGTCCCTGATGGAGTTCAAGTTTGCGTTCAAACAGTTCAAAGAGGGTAAAGGCATCCGCGGTGCCGCCGGCGAAACCGGCAATGACTTTGTCGTGATAGAGGCGGCGGACTTTGCGGACATTACCTTTCATGACGGTATTACCCATTGTCGCCTGCCCATCACCACCAATTACGACCTGGCCATTACGGCGAACACTTACGATTGTTGTCATGAGTCAGCCCCTGGTTGTGCTAAAGGATGGAGAGAGGCCGCCGGATATATTCCCGGCGGCACAGAATTAACTTCAGATATGGGGGGAGGGCTGAAGGATTTCAACCCCCGGCGGCGCGAAGAATACAATTTGTTACGCCGGCATCAGCGGCACGGCTTTTCACCGATTGCGCGGCGGACTTTTCATACGGGCCGAGCATTACCCGATACCAGCCGCCACCCTGTGAGACGCGGCTTTCGATACCGGAGAAGGCGAGACCGGCGCGGACTTCCTCAGCCTGACCATTTTCACGGAATGATCCGCACTGGACTAACCAGCGTTCAGGTGCGGCCTGCGGTTTTTCCTGCACCGGCTTTGGTTTCTCAGCTGGTTGCGGTGCAGGACGGGTTTCCGGCTGCATACGCAGCTGCGGATCCTGACCGGTAACCACGACCTGAGAACGCGGAACAGTGCCGTTTGCCGGTACTTCCTGCAACTGAACCGGTGCCTGCTGCATATCAGACTGCATCTGCTCCAGCAGCTGCCGCTGTTCCGGGGTCAGTCTGGCACCCGGGTCAATGCGGTTAGCCGGTGTCTGCGGGTTGGCGTAATACTGTTCCGGTACCCCGGCTTCGCGGTTTTCCAGCTCTTTGATATAACGCCAGCGCTCTTCCGGGATCGGCGGGAGCCCGTTGCCGGTACTCTGCTGATGTGCAGGCGGAATGATGCTGTCAGAAGCGGTCTGACTTTTTTTGTTATGGACCAGATAGAACAGGCCGCCGACAAAAACGACCACCAGTGCCACGGCGATCACCAATGTGGTGAACGGCAGGCCTTTCGCCTGACTTTTCTTCCGTGATTTACTTTTTTTACGCGGCGCAGAGCGTCCGCGTCCCACATAATCTCGTTGTGCCACTGTTTCAATTCACTAATAAGTCGGTTAAGGAAACATCTTATTCAGCGTTATATGTTACTTAACCTTACGGTTTTTGCCTAGCTTTTAGGCGCGCAGGCACTTTCTCTGATGATTAAATCAGAATCCAGCAGGCGCGAACCTTTTGCCACGGTGTGTCCCTGCAACTGTTCCAGCAGCAGTAAAAAAGACTGACGGCCGATTTCATAGCGGGGTTGTGCGATCGTTGTCAGGGTCGGCGAACAGTATTGTGCAGCCGGTAAATCATCGAAACCGACAACCGAGAGATCCTGCGGCAGTGTCAGCCCCTGTTTTCTGGCCGCCCAGAGTACGCCGATCGCCATAATATCGTTATGGCAGAAAATGGCCGTCGGCGGTTCCGGCAGTGCCAGCAGCTGTGCGGCACATTCCGCACCGCTCTCGTGGGTAAAATCACCGCGCACCAGATACTCTTCCCGCACCGGCATTCCCATGCGGCGCATAGCCTGAATATACCCCTCGACACGGTACTGACATAACGGCAGCGCTTCCGGCCCGGAAATACAGGCGATACGGGTGTGTCCGAGTGACTGTAAGTAGTGTGTGGCATTAAAGGCGGCGGTCAGGTTATCAATATTGACCGTCGGCAGCTCCAGCTCCGGGGCAAATTCGTTAGCCATCACCATCGGCGGGAAGTGGCGCTGTTCATCATGGCGGCTGTCAAACGGCACATCGGAGCCGAGCAGCACCATGCCATCGATTTGTTTGGTGACAATCAGATTCACAAAGGTGTGTTCCGGCTTGTGCTGATAACGGCAGTCGCCGATCAGGACCAGATAGCCGTGTTTGGCGGCCACTTCCTCAATACCGACAATAATCTCGGTAAAAAACGGATCCCCGATATCCGGCACAATCACCAGAATGGTGCGGGATTCATTACGTTTCATCCCCCTGGACAGATTATGCGGGTAATATCCCACTTCCAGAACAGCATTTTCCACTTTCTGCCGTGTCTGCACGGACACTTTCTCCGGGTTCATCAGTGTCCGCGACACGGTCGCGGTTGAGACGCCCGCGGCTCTGGCGACATCTTTCATTGTCGCGCCGGTATCGTTGCGGCGTGGTTCCATCATTAATTCCTTTGGTTACCCTGTAAGTGTATCGATTGCGCGGTTTTTGTGATCATTATGGTCCGCTGTATTTTTCACATGCCTGTGAAAAACCGCCTGAGCTTCTTAAGTGAAATTCAGACGGTTTATTAATCATTCTATTAACGGCTATTCTAAGCCCTTTGTAAAATTAATCTGTTACCTGGTTTGCATAAAACTGTGAGTTATCTCAATTTTTTGAGATGGCACGCACTTTATGTAAGACGTCAGTCTCAGCCGTCGGTCGGATCGACATCCACATTCCAGCGGACTTTCCGGCTTTCCGGCATCTGCTGAATATACGGAATGGCCTGCGCGACAATTTTCTGCAACTGACTGCGGGACGGATGCTGTAACAGTAACTGCCAGCGGAAACGTCCGCCGCGTTTGGCCTGGATAGCAGGCAGCGGCCCCATCAGCCAGAAATGCTCATCCCGTAACGGATGGGATTCGAATAACTGCCGCACAGCCTGCAGAAATGCATTCGCCCGCTGGTTATTCTGATCTTCGGCACGGATCATCACCTGGCTGGTGTAAGGCGGCAGGCAGACACTCTGCCGCTCATTCAGTGCCTGTGCGGCAAAGGCGGCGTAGCCTTTTTCCAGCAGCACGGTCAGCAGCGGGTGCTCCGGGTGGTGAGTCTGCAAAATCACCTCGCCGCGTTTACCGGCGCGTCCGGCCCGGCCGGAGACCTGGGTGTAGAGCTGGGCAAAACGCTCCGCCGCCCGGAAATCTCCGGAGAACAGTGCGCCGTCCACATCCAGCAGAGCGACCAGGGTAACATCCGGGAAGTGGTGACCTTTGGCCAGCATCTGGGTACCGATCAGGATACGGGCTCCGCCCTGATGCACATCCGCCAGGTGCTGCTCCAGCTCGCCTTTGCGGCTGGTGGTATCGCGATCCAGCCGTGTGACCGGAATATCCGGGAACAGCGGGGTGATGCTCTCTTCCAGCTGTTCGGTACCCAGCCCGACCGGCACCAGTTGCGTGGAGCCGCACTGCGGACACTGTTTCGGCACCGGTCGCTGGCTGTCGCACTGATGGCAGCGCAGCATGCGGTGGTTCTGATGCAGAGTATAAAAATGATCGCAGCGCGGGCATTCTGCTATCCAGCCGCACTCGTGGCACAGCATTGCCGGGGCAAAGCCGCGCCGGTTGAGGAACAAAATAACCTGATTATCTGCCGCCAGATGGTGGCGGATACGTTTGATCAGTGGTTGTGACAGCCCGGAAGTCAGCGGCAGCCCCTTCAGGTCGAGCAGGTGCTGATCGGCAAGCTGTGCATTTCCCGCCCGTTGTGTCAGCGGGAGCACCTTGTATTTTTTCTGCCGGACATTAAACAGGGTTTCCAGTGACGGTGTCGCCGTCCCCATCACAATCGGAATATCATTTTTCTTGGCGCGGAATACCGCCAGATCACGGGCGTGATAACGCCAGCCGTCCTGCTGTTTATAGGAGCCGTCGTGTTCTTCATCGATAATAATGATGCCGAGTGAGGTAAACGGCGTGAACAGCGCGGAGCGGGTGCCGATAACAATGGCGGTCTCCCCGCGTTTTGCCCGCAGCCAGACAGCCAGCCGTTCGCTGTCATTCATGCCGGAATGGAGAATATCCACCGGTGCCTGAAAACGGGCACGGAAGCGGGCGATAGTCTGGGGTGTCAGGCCGATTTCCGGCACCAGTACCAGTGCCTGGCGGCCTTCGGCCAGCACATTTTCCAGTACACTGAGATACACCTCGGTTTTCCCGGAGCCGGTGACGCCGTCCAGCAGCCAGGGAGAAAACTGATGCTGCTCTGCGCGGATAGCCCCCACAGCGGTGGCCTGTTCGGTATTGAGTTTCAGGCGTTCGCCGGTGACGGCAAATCCCGGCTGCCAGGGTTTGCTTTCCGGCTGGACATCGTTCAGGGTGATCAGATTTTTCTTTTTCAGTCCCTGTAATGCACTGTCGCTGAGTTCATATTCCGCACTCTGATGGCGGTAAACCGGCTGACGGCGCAGACAGGCCAGTGCCTGCTGCTGTTTCGGAGAGCGTTTGAGGGTATGGATATCAATCTCACGCCCCTCCGGCGTCACTTCCCAGCACCACAACGGTGCAAAGGCGGCCTCTTTGCCCTGACGCAGCAAAATCGGCATGGCATGAAACAGCACTTCCCCTAACGGATAGTGGTAATACTGCGCCGCCCAGTTCAGCAGCGGCCACAGATCACCGGGAAAGAGCGTGTCATCATCCGGACAGGCAATAACAGGTTTGAGTTTTTCCGGGCTGAAGGTGCTGGTTTCCGCCAGTTCAGCCACAATGCCGACTGCCTGTTTCTGCCGTCCGAACGGCACAATCACCCGTGCCCCCGGCACCGGGCGGGGCATATCATCAGGCAGTAAATAGTCAAATGTTTGTGTCAGAGGTACTGGTAATATCACCCGGACGACTGTCATTATAATGTCCATTATCGGCAGAGCGCCGGCGTGTAAAAAATACACAGCGGCGGAAAAGGCGTAAAAGTGTCTGAATAATCACCGGATTTCAGCTTTTCCCCGGTAAAAACAGGGAAATTATCCGCAATGCGGGATCCAGAATACCACGAAAAGACAGCGGATTTCATTGCATGGTTCAGGGATTTTCTGTATGATCCGCCGCCTTTGGTAATTAAAATACCACCGATAACTTATCATCAACACGACGTGTGGTGTCCGGCAAAAAGGCCCGGATAGCGACACGGCCAAAACCTGAGGCTTTCCCATGAAAAAAGGTATTCATCCTGACTACGCAGAAATCACTGCAACCTGCTCTTGCGGCAACGTAATGAAAATTAACTCTACCGCAGGTCACAACCTGAACCTGGACGTGTGCGGCGAATGCCACCCGTTCTACACCGGTAAACAGCGTGACGTTGCAAGCGGCGGCCGTGTTGATCGCTTCAACAAACGCTTCAGCGTTCCTTCTGCGAAGAAATAATGGCACTGCGCGGCATGCCGCGCTTTGTTCCATAAAAAACGCCCTGAATGAAAATATTTCACAGGGCGTTTTTTTATGTCTGCTTCCGGGTTAATAAGTCGTATAACACGCGGATAAAACTCAATATTCCCACGTATCCGGATCGACCCCATGCTGGCGCATAATTTCTTTTGCCACTTCCGGGATTTCATCACTGCGTTCTTTGCGCAGATCATCATCATCGGGCAGTGGCTGTCCGGTAAAAGCATGCAGAAATGCTTCACATAACAGTTCGCTATTGGTGGCATGACGCAGGTTATTCACCTGGCGGCGTGTACGCTCATCCGTTAAAATTTTAAGCACTTTCAACGGGATAGAAACTGTAATCTTCTTTACCTGCTCACTTTTCTTGCCATGCTCAGCATAAGGGCTGATATATTCGCCATTCCATTCAGCCATGGATTACCTTGTTATCTTAGTCAGTTTGAGGAGGTGCCGGGTACAGAAAGGTACCTGACAGATATCGGTATTATCCCACTTGTATATATAACCGTAAAGCAGGATGGATGTCCAGACATATTGACGGCTAAATGAACCACGGATATGCTGATAACTCGTTCAGTGACTGACAGGGAAAGAGGTATGGCACGTAAACCCGCGACAGCGGCAATTCATAACGGACTCAATGAAGAGACCCAATTCGGCTGTGTCATACCGCCGGTGTATCTCTCATCGACTTACAATTTTCCGGCTTTCGGCAGCCCGCGTGAGCATGACTATTCACGGCGCGGCAATCCGGGCCGGGATATCACCGGGCGCACACTGGCTGAGCTGGAAGGCGGCGCCGGGGCGGTGGTGACCAGCAGCGGGATGTCAGCACTGCATCTGCTGTTTACCGTGTTTTTGTCACCGGGGGATGTGATTGTGGCCCCGCATGACTGCTACGGCGGCACTTACCGGTTGCTCGACAGTTGTCAGCAGCGCGGTCATTTTACCGTTCGCTTTGCGGATATGAATGATGAAACGTCACTCAGTACCGCGCTGGCGGAAAAGCCGAAACTGGTGCTGATTGAAACACCGGGCAACCCGCTGCTGCGCATCACGGATATCGCGGCAGTCAGTGAAAAAGCACATCAGGCAGGGGCGCTGGTGGCGGCGGATAACACGTTTCTCAGCCCGGCATTACAGCAGCCGCTGGCGCTGGGGGCAGATTTTGTTATCCATTCCTGTACCAAATACCTGAACGGGCATTCCGATGTGGTCGCCGGTGTGGTGATCGCCGCAGACGCGGAGCACGGCGAAACACTGGCATGGTGGGCGAATAATATCGGTGTGACGCTGGGGGCGTTTGACAGCTATCTGCTGCTGCGCGGTATCCGCACCCTGATCCCGAGGATCACCTTACAGGAAAAAAATGCCGGTATTCTGGCGGATTATCTGGTGCGTCAGCCGCTGGTGAAAAAGGTGTATTATCCGGGACTGGTGACGCATCCCGGACATGAACTGGCGGCAAAGCAGCAGAAAGGATTCGGCGCAATGCTCAGTTTTGACATTAATGGTGATGAAGCGGCAATTTCCCGCTTTTTATCTCACCTGTCTCTCTTTACACTAGCAGAGTCATTGGGCGGGGTGGAAACATTGATTTCCCATGCCGCGACCATGACACATGCGGGAATGCCGGAGCAGGCGCGGCATGCAGCGGGAATTTCAGACAGCTTATTACGTATTTCTGCGGGGATTGAGGACAGCAGCGATTTGATTGCTGATCTGGATCGCGCATTTCAGTCAGTGACTAAGGGGTAAGGGTAATCATGAGTGTGTTGGCGATTGATGAATCAGTAAAAGGGCGCCAGTTACATAAATTCGGCGGCAGCAGTCTGGCAGATGCGAAATGCTATCTGCGGGTGGCGAATATTATGGCGAACTACAGTGAGCCGGATGACCTGATGGTTGTGTCTGCCGCAGGCAGCACCACTAACCAGCTGATTAACTGGGTCAAACTGAGTCAGAGTGACCGCGCTGCCGCAGAGCAGGCGCAACAGACCCTGCAACGCTATCAGACCGCCCTTATCAGTGATTTGCTGCCGGAAGTTCAGGCTAATGTCCTGATTTTTCAGTTTAATGACGATATTCACCGCCTGGCGGAACGGCTGAAACACCCGCTGAATGATGTGATTTACGCGGAAGTGGTCGGTCACGGGGAGATCTGGTCTGCCCGTCTGATGGCGCAGGTGCTTCAGGAGCAGGGCATGGCAGCGCAATGGCTGGATGCCCGCACATTCCTGTGCGCGGAACGGGCGGCGCAGCCGGAAGTCGATACCGCACGGTCGCAGCCGCTGCTGGCAGAGCTGCTGTCGCTGCATTCGGGCAAGCGCCTGGTGGTGACCGGGTTTATCTCCCGCAACGCTGCCGGGGAAACCGTGCTGCTCGGCCGTAACGGCAGTGACTATTCCGCCACTCAGGTCGGTGTGCTGGCCGGGGTGAAAAAAGTCACTATCTGGAGTGATGTCGCGGGGGTTTACAGCTCGGATCCGCGCAAAGTCAAAGATGCCTGTCTGCTGCCGCTGCTGCGTCTGGATGAAGCCAGTGAACTGGCGCGTCTTGCCGCACCGGTACTGCATACCCGCACATTACAGCCGGTGTCCGTCAGTGATATCGATTTACAGCTGCGCTGCAGTTATCAGCCGGAACAGGGCTCGACAAAAATTGAGCGTGTGCTGGCATCCGGCACCGGAGCGAAAATCGTCACCAACCATGATGAGGTTTGCCTGATTGATATCCGCCTGCCGGCCGGGGATGATGCGAAGGCGCGTTATAAAAGTATTGATCTGCTGCTTAAACGCAGCCAAATCCGCCCGCTGGCGGTTGGTCTGCATAATGATGATAATCTTATTCAGCTCAGTTATACCGCCGAAGTGGCGGACAGCGCTCTGCATGTGCTGGAAAGCGCCGGTCTGCCGGGCACACTGACCCTGCGTGACGGCTTCTCGCTGGTGGCACTGGTCGGGGCGGGGGTCTGTAAAAACCTGCTGCATTACCACCGTTTTTATCAGCAGCTCAAAGACCAGCCGGTGGAATTTATCTGGCAGGCCGAGGACGGCATCAGTCTGGTGGCGATTCTGCGTACCCGCCAGACCGGACATGTGATTCAGGGTCTGCACCAGAGCCTGTTCCGTGCGGAAAAACAGATCGGCCTGATGGTGTTCGGCAAAGGCAATATCGGCAGCCGCTGGCTGGAATTGTTTGCGCGTGAGCAGCGCAATCTTTCTGCCCGCAGCGGATTTGAATTTATTCTCGCCGGGGTGGCGGACAGCGAAAGAGCGCTGCTCAGCTATGACGGGCTGGATCCGAGCCGCGCACTGGCTTTCTTCAATGAGGAAGCCGAGCCGATCGCCGATGAGGACACTCTGTATCTGTGGATGCGCAACCATCCGTTTGATGACCTGGTGATTATCGACCTGACTGCCAGCAAAACCCTGGCGGAAAGTTACGCTGATTTTGCAGCGTACGGTTTCCATGTTATCAGTGCCAACAAAATCGCCGGGGCGGCAAAAACCCGCGATTACCGCCAGATCCGCGATGCGTTCCGTAAAACCGGGCGTCACTGGCTGTACAACGCCACTGTCGGTGCGGGACTGCCGATCAACCACTGTGTGCGCGATCTGCATGAAAGCGGTGACAGCATTCTGGCGATCAGCGGGATCTTCTCCGGCACACTCTCCTGGCTGTTTCTGCAATTCGACGGTACCGTGCCGTTCAGCGAGCTGGTGGAGCAGGCCTGGCAGCAGGGGCTGACCGAACCGGATCCGCGTATTGATTTGTCCGGTCAGGATGTGATGCGCAAGCTGATTATTCTTGCCCGCGAAGCCGGGTATGAAATTGAGCCGGAAGATGTCCGGGTGGAATCCCTGGTGCCGGAAGCGGCACAGGAAGGCACACCGGATCACTTCTTTGATAATGTCACGGCACTGAATGAACAGATGGCCTGCCGCCTGGAAGCCGCCCGTGAAATGGGCATGGTGCTGCGCTACGTGGCCCGTTTTGATGCCAACGGCAAAGCCCGGGTCGGGGTGGAAGCGGTCCGGCCTGATCACCCGCTGGCCTCATTACAGCCGGGTGATAACCTCTTTGCCGTGGAAAGCCGCTGGTACCGTGATAATCCGCTGGTGATCCGCGGACCGGGTGCCGGACGGGATGTCACCGCCGGGGCGATTCAGTCAGACTTAAACCGTCTGGCGCAATTGCTGTAATGCATCGGATTGCGACGACAACCGGGGTTAAATAGTCTCAAAAAACCGGTATGCGGGACAAAAAACAACCATAACGGGAATTGTCTTATTAAGTTTATAGTACAGGGTTGGTATAAATAACACATGGTGATGTTTCAGGATGGACATATAACCATTATGGATGATGGCTGTGACAGGATGTCATGGTAAGGATATGCACCGGACGTGCTTTTTCTGACAGGATGTCAGTCTGAGGACAGAAACAATCCCGGCGGGATGCAATTAACGGATTTAATTGCATCCCGTTACTATTTTCACTTCCCTGTTGTTTTCTATGAAACATTTTCCATTAAACGTTTCCGCTGAATTTTTCCCTGCCGGACTGAGGATTTTCGCTCAGGCTGAATCGTTACTATTTTTGCCTTAATTCGCGATATCTGTCTGTGACGTTTGCTTTTCCCTTTCATTATGCTGACGGGACGGAATTTTACCCGATAATCCGGTATCTGCCTGTGTGCAACATGACGGCAGTACGGTAATTAAATCTGATAAAGTCCTTTCAAAGCGCGTTTTTTTTGATATGAATATAGGGCAGAGGTAAATGCAAGGGAACGGCGTCACAAAATAAGAATTAATCCGTCGTATGAAATCACTAAGATGTACAGGACAGAGAACTGCCGGCTGAAAGTTCCTCACCGGCGGTCATAGGATTCTGCCGTCAATAAGGGTCAGGGGTCGTATGAATCAACAATATTCCGCAATGCGCAGTAACGTCAGTATGCTCGGGAAACTCCTCGGAGACACGATCAAAGAGGCCCAGGGTGAACATATTCTCGAGAAAGTAGAATCCATCCGTAAGTTATCCAAAGCGTCACAGGCCGGTAATGAAATCCAGCGGCAGAAGCTGCTGATGACACTGCAAAATCTATCCAATGAAGAACTGCTGCCGGTTGCCCGTGCATTTAATCAGTTCCTGAATTTAACCAACGTGGCGGAGCAATATCACAGCATTTCGCCGCATGGTGAGGCGGCCAGTAATCCGGTTGCCCTGGCGGCGCTGTTTGATCAGCTGAAAGCCAAAAATTTTACCAATGAAGCGATGTGCAGGGCCGTGGATGAGCTCTCCATTGAGCTGGTGCTGACTGCGCATCCGACTGAAATTGCCCGCCGTACCCTGATCCACAAACTGGTGGCGGTGAATACCTGTCTTGCACAACTGGATCACGATGACCTGGCTGATTATGAGCATGATCGTATTATGCGCCGTCTGCGTCAGCTGGTGGCACAGGCCTGGCATACCGATGAAATCCGCAAAGACCGTCCGACGCCGCTTGATGAAGCGAAGTGGGGCTTTGCCGTGGTGGAAAACAGTCTGTGGGAAGGGGTTCCGGCGTTTCTGCGCGAGTTTAATGAGCAACTTGAGGCGTCACTGGGCTACAACCTGTCCGTGGAAGCCACACCGATCCGCTTTACCTCCTGGATGGGCGGTGACCGCGATGGTAACCCGAATGTCACGGCAGATATCACCCGGCGCGTGCTGACCCTCAGCCGCTGGAAGGCGGCGGATCTGTTCTATAATGATATCCAGGTACTGGTTTCTGAGCTCTCCATGAGCGAATGCACACCGGAGCTGCGTGAGCGGGTGGGTGAAGATGCCGCAGAGCCATACCGTGTCATCACCAAACAGTTACGTGCCCGTCTGAAAAGCACGCTGGACTATCTGGAGCGCTGCCTGGCCGGTGAACCGGCGATTAAACCGGATAACCTGCTGACTGATAACGAAGAGTTATGGGAGCCGCTCTATCTTTGCTACCGCTCACTGGTTGAGTGCGGCATGAAGATTATTGCCAATGGTCAGTTGCTGGATACGCTGCGCCGTATCCGTTGCTTCGGCCTGCAGCTGGTGCGTATTGATGTGCGCCAGGAAAGTACCCGCCATACCGAAGCACTGTCTGAACTGACGCAATACCTCGGCCTCGGGGATTACGCCGCCTGGCCGGAAGAGGAAAAACAGGAATTCCTGCTGCGTGAACTGCAGTCAAAGCGTCCGCTGGTACCGCAGAACTGGCAGTGCAGCAATGAAACGCGCGAAGTGTTTGATACCTGCCGGGTGATCGCTGAATCACCGGAAAATTCTGTCGCCTCCTATGTGATTTCGATGGCAAAAGTGCCGTCGGATGTCCTGGCGGTCAAACTGCTGCTCAAAGAATCCGGCAGCCCGGTCACCTTGCCGGTCGCACCGTTGTTTGAAACCCTCGATGACCTCAATAATGCAGAGAGTGTCATCACCCGCCTGCTGAGTATCGACTGGTACCGTAACCTGATTAATGACCGCCAGATGGTGATGATCGGTTATTCGGATTCAGCCAAAGATGCCGGGGTAATGGCCGCGTCCTGGGCACAGTACCGCGCTCAGGATGCACTGATTAAAGTCTGTGCCCGTGAAGGCGTGACACTGACGCTGTTCCACGGCCGCGGGGGCACCATCGGCCGTGGCGGCGCACCGGCTCACGCAGCACTGCTCTCACAACCACCGGGAAGCCTGAAAGGCGGCCTGCGCGTGACAGAGCAGGGTGAGATGATCCGCTTTAAATTTGGTCTGCCGCAGGTCACTATCAGCAGCCTGGCGATGTATGCCAGCGCCAGTCTGGAAGCGAATCTGCTGCCGCCGCCGGAGCCGAAACCGGAATGGGCCGCAGTGATGGATCGCCTGTCTGATGTTTCCTGTGAAATGTACCGTGACTATGTCCGTGAACAGCCGGATTTTGTCCCGTATTTCCGCGCGGCCACACCGGAGCAGGAACTGGGCAAACTGCCGCTGGGTTCCCGCCCGGCAAAACGCCGTCCGACCGGCGGCGTGGAAACACTCCGTGCGATCCCGTGGATTTTTGCCTGGTCACAAAACCGCCTGATGCTGCCGGCCTGGCTCGGCGCGGGTGCGGCACTGAAAACTGCGGTGGATGAAGGCAACCGGGCCATGCTGGAAGTGATGTATTACCAGTGGCCATTCTTCAGAACCCGCATCGGCATGCTGGAAATGGTGTTCGCCAAAGTCGATTTATGGCTGGCGGAATATTATGACCAGCGCCTGGTCGAGCCGCGTCTGTGGCCGCTGGGGGCAAAACTGCGCGAACAGTTATCAGAGGATATTAAGAGTGTCCTGATGATTTCCAAAGATGAGCAGTTAATGGCTGACCTGCCGTGGATTGCGGAATCTATCGCCCTGCGTAATGTGTACACCGATCCGCTGAACGTCCTGCAGGCCGAACTGCTGCACCGTTCACGCGAATGTGATCAGACTGATCCGCAGGTAGAGCAGGCTCTGATGGTCACTATCGCTGGTATTGCTGCCGGTATGCGAAATACCGGCTGATATTATCAGCACTTATTTTTTACCCCGGATGGCCGCTTTTATCAGTGGCCATTTTTTTTGACATCCTTTTGCCGGAAAAGGGTTGTATGTTATCAATTTTAATATTATATAATAATATATATTACTTGTGTCTATAACTGAGGTAACTATGTCCTACTACAAAGATGTGATCAAAGATATCGCCGGTAACATGCAGGATTTACACAAAAATATTCCGGACGTGATGAGTGCGTTTATGGCCGTCATGCAAAGCGGCACGGCTGACGGTGCGCTGGATAAAAAGACCAAAGAGTTGATTGCGGTGGCGATTGCCGTTGCTAACCGCTGTGACGGCTGCATTGGTTTTCACACCAAAACACTGGTCGAACTGGGTGTGACAGAGCAGGAATTATCAGAAGCGCTCGGCATTGCTATCGGTATGGGGGGCGGACCGTCCGTGATGTATGCGGCGAATACGATTAAGGCATTTAAAGAGTTCTCCTAAAGGCATCGTTCTTTATGACACGGGTGACAGACGAAAGTGTGTAACCCGTATTTTTTATCAAAGGTAAAAGGCGTTTTCTTAAAATACGGCAACCGGTTCATTCCTTATTATCAGTTTGTTTTTAATTCAATGAGGAAATGAATCATGTCAGTAAGTGCAATAGCTCAGCAACCGGTTCGTGAGACACCGATTACAGGGGAAAGCCGGAATATTTTTCAGACGATCGCGGATAAGTTTGTCTCGCTTGTGAACAGCTGCAAAACATTCTCCACAGGATGCAGCACACAGAAAGATCATAATATACAAAAAGCGTGTGAAAGGCTGGCTGCTCTGACGCTGGTTGAACCGGAGCACTATACAACAGATGCTATGAAACGGGGTGCAGAAGAACTCGGTATGGCATTGCCGGATCATAAGGTTTCTGTCAGCAGTAAAGCGGATATCTCTGGTGC